>CAUVYP010001058.1:0-57500 GCA_963556195.1 Sepiola atlantica
TGACTGTAATAAAAACGTTAACGCCGCCGACTGTCGTTTAAGTGGATACCAAGTCGGGAGGCCGAGATGGGGGACGGAACGAATAAATAAAACATAAGATTTTGTTTTGTTAAAGATTAAAATGAAGAAATAAAAACTTTTCATTTTCGGAGGAGGATAGGATTATTTTGTTTTTTTTTACGGCATATCAACAACTTATGTTGGGTTCGGCTGTTTTGTGGCATATCCACCGTTTTCCTGTTATTTAACGCCGAATCTGGTCATTTTAGTAAAACTTTGATTGCTTCAAGTTCTTTATATGTTTAAATATTTATTCTTGGTGTTCGGCGTGGTTATTTTTGTTTTACAGCATATCAACCTCTTTCGGGTTATTTAATCGCGAATCCGGACAATTTGGTCAAAGTTGTAATGCTTAACGTTCGTTATATGTTTAAGTATTCATGCATGTGTGTTGGTTTGGTCTTTTTGCAAGAGAAAATTGATGTATTTGCAAAACGATTAGGGAAAAAACAAAAACATCAATATTTGGTGCATTTTAAAGTTTGTTTTGTTTGGAAAGAAAGTTGAAATATAGAATTATTTTGACACCTGCGAGCCGGGCCGACGAGAAAGAGAATGTATACTTATTTTAAGATATAGTTTTTTTTTTTTTAATTCAAGGTCTTACTATCTTCAAATATTTACCTATGTTGTTTTGTTTGGTTTTACGGCATATCAATCCTTTTCGGGTTATTTAATGCCGAATACAGTCATTTTTGTAAAAGTTTTTATTCAAATTACATGGTAAGCGGCTGTTGCGATAACCCAAAACCATTTGCAATAGTTATCGAAAGAGGTTAAGAGTACTAGAAATCGGGGAAGACTTATTCTCACTCAGACTCCAGGGAACAACACCGGTTATTATCGGTGAGTAATAATCAATGATTACCTGTGTGAGAACTAGCAAGTTGATACTACTACTACTACTACTACTACTACTACTACTTATTTTAATAATAATAATAAGATGAAGAAGAAGAAGAAGAAGAAGAAGAAGAAGAAGAAGAGGAAGAAGAGGAAGAAGAAGAAGATGTTAAATGTTACGATTGGCGACATAAATTATTTTAAAAGAAATTCCGTTGGTAAATTCGTCAAAAACAATTTATTTTGCTTTAGCTACTCATTTGTGACTTATTTCCGGTGAAAAATTAATATTTAATATAGAATATAAGTATTTTAAATTACCGTAAACATCGCTTTTGAGGAATCTTGTTTAGTCACTTGTTTACGTTAGGTACCTTACTTCCTGTGACTTAACAAGATGGCTAATAATTGAGTACGCTGCCCTGCGTGCGTTTATGTGTGTATAAATGGGATAGGCATGAAGATATGTATGTATATTAGCGTGCCTGTTTTGTTCGTGAGAAAGTATGTACGTTCGAGAGTGTTCGGTTAGCAGTGCGTATATACGGACGTGGTGTTTAGTAGTCCGTGAAAATCTCTTGTTGCGTCTGTTGAGGGTCTTGTGGCCAGGGGCTACAGTTAGCTTTTAAGTGCGAATCCAGGTGCGTTTTCTGTGTAAGAAAGCAGAGAGAGAGAGAGAGAGAGAGAGTGAGAGAGAGAGAGAGAGAGAGAGAGAGAGAGAGAGAGGGGGGGGAGATCAATTTGGGGATTTATTTATATTCAGCTGGCTTTACAAACTCACTTTTTTATTATTCAAACAATTTAACACATTCTCAATGGATGAGATAATAGGTCAAATTATTTTATTTCTTTTCTTTAACTGAAATTCTTGCGATTGTGCCGCATAGTTAACGAATATAACTGTTACCAAATGCAAGAAAATTGATATTTCTGTATGGTTTTCACGTATGTTTACTGATTGTAAGATGTATTATCTATGCGTTTGTGAGCGTCACTTTTACTTAGCAAAGGCAGCGTGCTTTTAATGATGGGCGACAATTTTGCCGGGATTTTCTCGCGTATTTCAGCCTTAAAAGATAATAATGGAAAAAGTTAAACTTAATTCGATTGGCAATCACCCTCAGCCTTAGGCTGACGGTTTCACTATCCCCTTTAAAATGTTTTTTTTACTATCTTGAAAGATGCGACCAAATCCCTGCTAATATATCTATTTCCCCTATTCAGAGGTTTCATTTCCGGTGTTTTTATTTAACAGAAAGATAGCATTTTAATTTTTTAAAAGGAAGTTAGTAATTATTATCTTAGGCCCCTATTTGTACGTCATCTAGTAAACATTTTGAATACATTCTCTTACTCACCGATAATAACCGGTGTTGTTCCCTGGAGTCTGAGTGAGAATAAGTCTTCCCCGATTTCCAGTACACTTAACCTCTTTCGATAACTATTGCACATGGTTTTGCGTTATCGTAACAGTCGCTTACCATTGAATTTGAATAAGTAAATAGGTAAATATTTGAAGATATTAAGAACTTGAATAAAAAAAAATTACTATATCTTAAAATAAGTATAAATTCTTTCTCGTCGGCCCGGCTCGCAGGTTTCAAAATCATCTATATTTCAACTTTCTTTCCAAACAAAACAAACTTTAATATTTTCACTAGTGTGACTGTAATAAAAACGTTAACGCCGCCGAGTGGATACCAAGTCGGGAGGCCGAAATGGGGGAGGGAACGAATAAATAAAACATAAGATTTTGTTTTGTTAAAGATTAAAATGAAGAAATAAAAAAATAAAAACTTTACATTTTCGGAGGAGGATAGGATTATTTTGGGTGTTTTACGGCATATCAACAACTTATGTTGGGTTCGGCTGTTTTGTGGCATATCAACCGTTTTCCTGTTATTTAACGCCGAATCTGGTCATTTTAGTAAAACTTTGATTGCTTCAAAGTTCCTTATATGTTTAAATATTTATTCTTGGTGTTCGGCGTGGTTATTTTTGTTTTACAGCATATCAACCTCTTTCGGGTTATTTAATCGCGAATCGGGACAATTTGGTCAAAGTTTTAATGCTTAACGTTCGTTATATGTTCAAGTATTCATTCATGTGTGTTGGTTTGGTCTTTTTGCAAGAGAAAATTGATGTATTTGCAAAACGATTAGGGAAAAAACAAAAACATCAATATTTGGTGCATTTTAAAGTTTGTTTTCTTTGGAAAGAAAGTTGAAATATAGAATTATTTTGACACCTGCGAGCCTGGCCGACGAGAAAGAGAATGTATACTTATTTTAAGATATAGTTATTTTTTTTTAAATTCAAGTTCTTACTATCTTCAAATATTTACCTATGTTGTTTTGTTTGGTTTTACGGCATAACAATCCTTTTCGGGTTATTTAATGCCGAATCCAGTCATTTTTGTAAAAGTTTTTATTCAAATTACATGGTAAGCGGCTGTTGCGATAACCCAAAACCATTTGCAATAGTTATCGAAAGAGGTTAAGAGTACTAGAAATCGGGGAAGACTTATTCTCACTCAGACTCCAGGGAACAACACCGGTTATTATCGGTGAGTAATAATCGATGATTACCTGTGTGAGAACTAGCAAGTTGATACTACTACTACTACTACTACTACTACATATTTTAATAATCATAATAAGATGAAGAAGAAGAAGAAGATGTTAAATGTGACGATTGGCGACATAAATTGTTTTAAAAGAAATTACGTTGGTAAATTCGTCAAAAACAATTTATTTTGCTTGAGTTACTCATTTGTGACTTATTTCCGGTGAAAAATTAATATTTAATATAGAATATAAGTATTTTAAATTACCGTAAACATTGCTTTTGAGGAATCTTGTTTAGTCACTTGTTTACGTTAGGTACCTTACTTCCTGTGACTAAACAAGATGGCTAATAATTGAGTACACTGCTCCGCGTGCGTTTATGTGTGTATAAATGGGATAGGCATGAAGATATGTATGTATATTAGCGTGCCTGTTTTGTTCGTGAGAAAGTACGTACGTTCGAGAGTGTTCGGTTAGCAGTGCGTATATACGGACGTGGTGTTTAGTAGGCCGTGAAAATCTCTTGTTGCGTCTGTTGAGGGTCTTGTGGCCAGGGGCTACAGTTAACTTTTAAGTGCGAATCCAGGTGCGTTTTCTGTGTAAGAAAGCAGAGAGAGAGAGAGAGAGAGAGAGAGAGAGAGAGAGAGAGAGAGAGAGAGAGAAAGAGAGATCAATTTAGGGATGTATTTATATCCAGCTGGGTTTACAAACTCACTTTTTTATTATTCAAACAATTTAACACATTCTCAATGGATGAGATAATAGGTCACATTATTTTATTTCTTTTCTTTAAATGAAATTCTTGTGATAATGCCGCATAGTTAACGAACATAACTGTTACCAATGCAAGAAAATTGATATTTCTAATTATCTATATGGTTTTCACGTATGTTTACTGATTGTAAGATGTATTATCTATGCGTTTGTTAGCGTCACTTTTACTTAGCAAAGGCAGCGTGCTTTTGATGATGGGCGACAAATTTGTCGGGATTTTCTCGCGTATTTCAGCCTTAAAAGATAATAATGAAAAAAGTTAAACTTAATTCGATTGGCAATCACCCCCAGCCTTAGGCTTACGTTTTCACTATCCCCTTTAAAATGTGTTGGGTTTGAGTGAATTCAGATAAGGTGTCATGCTAAACTCATTCCAGTAATCTTGCATGTGTACAGTTAACAGCCAAGAAATCGAAAAAGATATGTATACAACAAATAACTTTTACCAAACGCATTGGAATTTAATTTTCAACCTACCTGTAAATTTTTAACGTTCTGAAACTGTTGGCAAAATTGGCAAAAACCGAATTTCAAATTAAAACATTAATATTTTGCATGTGTATTTTTTAATTGAAATTTAACTTTTTCATTTGGGAATGAAAAGGTATAAAAGTATAATCTGAAATTTAGCTTTTGTCAATTTCTAAATCTGCAATTTTAATTTGAAGTTCAACCTTTTGGTTTTATTTGCTAGTAAAAAGGGTCAAGTGTCGAGTAGGTAACATGTAGTTGCTTTTTTTATTCATAAGGTTCATTGTTTTTATTTAATTTTTTGCAACAATCTTTTAGCTCATTTTATGAGGCACAAAACTGAACTCCGTAAAAAAATGAAGACATTTACCCCCCCCCCCCCTCCCCAGGTAAGAACTTCTGATTCCCAACAAGAACCAAGTAACATCGTAAGAATGTAAACATTATTAATGTATATTAAATGAAATTAGACAACATTTAAACCAACATAGTACACCCTCCCTTCGCAAAAAAACAAAGTGCTGTGAACAAATATGTTCATTGTTCACAAGTATTCACAAGTATTCATGTAAGAAAAAACTTTGAATATATGAAGCATCTGCTAACGTAATACTCATTGTGCGTCTGTTTTTGTCCATAACATTGAAAATATTTTATTATGACATATGAAATAGAAAGAGAGAAATGCTGTCACATTTTTTTTTTTTTACCATTAAAGCGTGTTAAAGAGAAAAATAAATTTGCCTTTCTCTTTTCTTCTCTCATTATCATCACCATCATATTCAGTTGAATGCTCGTTTTACATGCTGGCGTGCATTGGACGGCTTTAAGAAACTGACTTCCAAACTAACTTATCTCTGTCGAGGTCTTTATTTATCCTTCTTTCTCTCAGATGCATTTTTATCTCTTCCCCTCATATTTTACTTGGCTGAACTGGACCTGCTACCTCAATCGGTCTACATCTACTAACCCAAAAACTCTCATCTATTTCAACATGGGCATATCATTGAAGTCTCCTGTTCTGCACAGATCTCCCTGTACTGTCCAGATTTAATCTTCCTCTGAGGTCATCAGATCTAAGCCTGTCTTTAAGAATCACATTGCACATCCATAATATCATTTTCATATCATTTGTCTCCATGCAGTGCATGTCCTCAACCCTCGCTGGCCAGGTTTCACTTCCATGCATCATGACACTGCGTACACATATAATATTCATTGTGCGTCTGTTTAAAAGATTTCCGGATTAAAAATTTATTTTTTGTTGTTTATTACAATTAGGGAAATAACATCAATTATTTACGTGAATATGGAAATTAATTAACCGGATTAAAATGTGATTTGATATTAATATCATAACTAATAATACAAACAGAATAGTTGTTTCTTCAAAGTTACTGATGCGTCAATCATGCATGTCATTCATGCGTCAGCCATGCATGTCATTCATGCATATATGCTGGAGATCTATTTACAGACTAGCTGGATTCGCTGGCTTGCTACCGCTTCACAAAGTTCACTATTTAAAATACTTGAAACATTAATTAAAGATAAACATTTCATTCATAACTTTACTGTAAACACGAAACAAAATCTTTCTTATTTATGCATGTAGATAGATAAACATTAACATTTTCGTAATTTTGATACAAATTTATTCATATTTTAAATTTGACCAAAAAGAAAGGAAAAGAAAGAAGAAATCAATTTGCCTTTTCACTTGCCATTTAGAAATAGATAGCAAATTGTCGAAAATCAAGCCGGCCGCTCTAAAGACAGGAACGTTTGAACACTAATTCTAAATATTTGTCCAGGAAATAAAACAATATTGTTAAGCAGAACTATTTGTTATATTAAAAGCAAAACAATCATTGAATTTAAAAAAAAAAAACAATAACAAATAATAGTTAATTAATAAAATGTCCTTTTTTAAAACCAATATGCAAATTAGTTAATCTTGCAACTGATATCGCATATACATAAGTAATACAGGGTGTTTCAAAAGTCTTGGGAACATAACGATTTTTAATAACTCAAAAACTATTAGGAGTTGAAAAATGAAATTGGTACCGTTGGAAAGGTTAAAGTTTCAAGTTTTGTGGGGAATCTTCAAAGTTGCTCAATATGAGCACCATTCGTCACACGGCAGACATCTAGTCGATAGTCCATTTCCTGCCAAACGCGTTCCAGCATCTTGACGTCAATGGTTCCCACAACTGCCGTTACTCGAGCTTTTAGTTCGTCAATATCTCTTGGAAGGGGCGGCACATAGACTTGTTGCTTGACAAAGTCCCAAAGGAAAAAGTCACACGGGGTAAGATCTGGAGACCTAGGAGGCCAGGGCATGAGAACGTCATCACCTCGCCCAGATCTCCCAATCCATCTACCAGGCAGCCTTGTGTTAAGAAACTGCCTTACTCTAAGACTCCAGTGTGGTGGTGCAACATCTTGTTGAAAAATGAAGTCATCAGATTCTGCTTGTTCCAACTGAGCCATTAACCAGTCTTCCAGCATGTTGAGATAGGATTCACCAGTGATAGTTGCCTCTTCAAAGAAGAACGGTCCATAGACACCTTTCTTGGATATTGCACAAAACACGTTCACTTTTGGTGAACCTCGCTCGTGCTCAAGAAGTTCATGAGGATTCTCAGTACCCCATATGCCAGTGTTATGCTTGTTAACTTTGCCATTCAGATGGAAGTTCGCCTCATCGCTAAAAACAAGCCGGTCATCAAAGCCGTTATCTTCCAACTTCTCTTGCATTGCAATGCAAAAGTCACGGCGAAGTGGCTTATCAGTGTCCTTCAACTTTTGTATATAAGGAAGATGGTGCTTCTATTGGGTAAAGCTGAATTAACTTGAAATGGGACGTTTTAACTATGCCCCAACTTTGCTAGTCATTTTAGATATCCTATAAATTAGTTATTAAACTATCATTATTATCTTAAACAATAACAAATAATAGTTAATTAATAAAATGTCCTTTTTTAAAACCAATATGCAAATTAATCTTGCAACTGATCTTTAAGCAGGAATTAACATAAACTCTAGGGTCTCTTTTATACTAACGATTAATTAGGCAGAACAGAAACTTAAATTTCTTATTTCGTAAAATAGCAATTAAAAATGGATGAATTAAATTGACTGACAGGCTGTCTTACACAACATCCACCCACCCTAACCAAGCTTACATCACTTGCAATTTAAAGACAACTAAAGTTTGGGGATTTTATCTGCGGTTTGGCTTCGTGCAGGGCCTTTTTAAACAGTTAAATTACATAAAATGCTAGCAGAACATCTTCTCCTATCTCAAAAACTTCTACTTCCACTCTCCCTCTGGTTATGCTGTCGAATATTGATTTACTCCTCTCCAGGAGTTAGGCACAAGGCCAGTTTTTATCTTACTCCCACAAGTAAGATGTGACCCAAGATCGGGTCGGGAAAGTGGGGTTTAAAAATTGCCTGGGCAGCCCCGTCGGTATTCCTCGGTAGGGGCGCCTCAGGCAGTAAGCAATAAACTTACCCCTCCCCAAAGAGGGGAGGCGAAGCCTGGGAAGGTGGACCTCCTAGAACTGCACAGGACAGACCCATAGACCGGTGTAAATCAAGCCCCGAAGGCCAAGACAATACCAGTCTATGGGGTGTAGTATCCATCGGAACAGATACTATATTTTGATCTTAGCCAAAAATGCTGTCGAATAGCGACCAGTAAACTCCAGTTTATCAAAGCTGAATCTGCTATGAAACTAATGATACATAATTTTGTTTTTTCCTTTTTGTATTAAAATTATATAATTTTTTTTTTGTTGTACAAACCTACTTTGATACACAAATGCACTCGTGTTTCAACCCAAGAAACATTTGAGTATCATCAGGTGAGAATATAAGCAAAATTATTAAAATGAATCGGAACAAAATTAGAAGAGATTAACATTCATGGAAAAAGAACCTGTGACCCTCAATCACTGACTCCAACACTTCTGTTCCCTGGCTTTTAAAAAAAAGACACTTTATAAAGGTGTCATATGATTTTGATTTGAAACAACTGAACCGTTAGAAAGAAAGATTAAAGTTCAAACAATGACCTCAGCATAGCTTTTTTATTGCTGTATTGTGTATTCAGTTGATGAAATAGACGGGGGGGGGGGGGGGCGGAGGCACAAAAATGGAAACGGTGGAAGATTGCGAAAAGGGGGAAATGAAAAGAAAGGGAAAACAAGAGGAATATAGATCTAGCTTTAGTAGAGTTTTTTAAAGTTTTTTTTAAACTAATTTTTCTTAATGGGGCTGGGCTATGAGTGTGGGAGAAAAAAAATTGGGGGAGTGGGAAACTTGCTTTTTGTCTTATCTGGTTTTAGAGGGAGGGAGATGAACCAACATATATATATATATATATATATATATATATATATATATATATAACAATATTAATTTTGAATAAATAATATTAAATTATTTTTACCTACATACGCCAGCGTTTCAAGCTTTCACTCTCATCAGTGTAGGGAATGATAATCTCAGATGGTCACAAGGTTCAAAAGCCTGCTACAGAGTCAACCTAGACTCCGCAAGCAAACGGCCACAAGACATTACCACGTCAAGAAGGGAATTTAAGTTCTATTTATGCGAAGAGAGGCACATATAGAAAGACTGACTGAAGATTCTACGAACGTTGTCGGAATATGCCTTAAAGCTACATGTCAGTCTATTTTTAACTTCCCCGAACAGAGCTCAACTTTTATCTTATTAAAGGAGCTTATAACAATGTTAATTTTAAATAAATAATATTAATTTATTTTTACCTATATATATATATATATATATATATAGTGAGTTGAGATTAACAAAATTAGAACATTATCTATATTAGTTCCGAGAATTCAAACACAACAATTATTTGGCATACGATCGTTTCCAAGACAATTTGGAAAAATTCTTGGTTCCGTTGGGTGGAAAGAAATCCAATAGAGTGCTTGATTTTCATGAGAGCATAATATTTATTTATAATATTTATTTATTTATTTATAATATTTATTTATAATATTTATTTATTTATTTATTTATAATATTTATTTATTTATAATATTTATTTATTTATAATATTTATTTATTTATTTATAATATTTATTTATAATGTTTATTTATAATTATTTATTTATTTATAATATTTATTTATTTATAATATTTATTTATAATATTACCGAAGTTTAGACAAACATGGTTTCGAGTATGCAGGCAAAAACAATGGTGGGTTTTCTTAGTTTTAATTATAAACCACGCTAATGCTGTCGTCAGCCAATTACCTAGCAAAAAAGAAAACTACTTAAAAGCATTCGTTAAAAACAGTGAATAACTCCTATGATGCAACAGACTTCCCTTATTAGCAGCCCTACAGGTCAAAAGATAGCTGACAAGTGTTAGGGTAGTTTATAATTAAAACTTAAGAAAATTCAGCAATTTCTTTTGCTAAGGTCTATCCCCACCCCCTAATTGAAACTTAAGGTAGCATTCTGATCTGAATTTGTGTAATATTATATACAGGGTGAGTCAAAATGCACGCAAATTTAGCCATGCGAAATAATCCATTTCCTTTATCTACTCTGACACGATTGATAAAAAAAATTTGAGAGCCCAAAAACACTCCATGATTTACCATCAAGCGGCAGGCCGTCACTGGAGGAAAATCGTGTGGGTGCTGTTGTAGAGGCAATCACAAGCTTACAGTCAACTAATCCACTTGGCCATGCAAGTTCAAGAGGTGTAGCTGAACTCACAGGCATTTCTCAACGCGGTGTTACAGATTCTTCATCACCAAGGTATGCAGCCTTACTGCATCAGCAAAGATTGCATCATTTCAGAGATAAATAAAGTTCCCTTTGATGAACTTGGGCATGCCGTGAATAATTCGGTGAAACGTGCAGAAGGTGTGATTGAAAAAGAAGGCGGTATAATTGAATATTTGTTGTAATGTTACAACCCCCATTAACTCTGCTTTCTTTTGATTACATTTAGTTTCATTTAATATGATTTGATATACATTTAATAAAGACTTTATAATTTGCATACATTTTGACTCGCCCTGTATATACTAGTAGCAACATCAATCAGTCATATGTAGTACTAAAACTATTTTTTTTATTTATTCTTTTACTATTATGGAGAGGAAAATATACTAAATGACCATTTGTGTCTCGGGAGTTTCGTACGGGTTGTCCTCCGGAAGAGATGATTTATGCTGATGATTTAATACTGGCCTGTAAAATGATGGAAACCTACTTGGAGGAATGCGATGGCAAGTAAAGGTTTGCGAGTGATGTTACCTAGACCAAAGTGATGATTGGTGGCTGTAGTGTTGGAAAGCTCCTAGAAAGAGGAAAGTTCCCCTGCTCAGTTTTGTGGAAAAGGAGTCGGGTGCAATTCAATTTTTTTATGGTACTTATAAGCATTGGGTACACAAGAAGTGCAGTAGAATTACTGGTAGGTCGAGAGATGATAACTAGTTTGCGTGCAAGAAATGAAAAATGATGAAGATGGATGAGAACTCAGATACGGAGAAAGTATATTTGGATGGCGAAGCTATTGAGGTTGTTCAGAAGTTTTGTTATTTTGCTGATACCATTGGAGCACAGGGAGGAGAAGGTGCTAGTGTGATTGCAAGAATTAGAAGTGGATGTATTAAGTTCATGGAACTTCTGCCATTACTAACCAGCAGAGTGTTACCACTGTTGACCAAGGAAAGTCTATCAAACATGTGTATGCAATGTAATGATCTATGGAAGTGAAACCTGGCCAGTGAGGATTGAGGACATGTGTTGCATGGAGAGAAAGGATATGAGAATGATACGATGGATGTGTAATGTGAGTGTTAAAGACCGGCTTAGTTCTGATGACCTCAGAGGAAGATTAAATCTGAAGAGTATAGGGAGATGTGTGCAGAACAGGAGACTTCGTCACATTGAAAGACTGGATGAGAGTTCTTTGGTTAACAGATGTAGAACAGTTGAGGTAGCAGGTGCGGTTCACAGGGGAAGGCTAAAGAAAACATGGGAGGAAGTGATAAGAATGGACTTGAGAGAAAGAGGGATAAATAAAGACCTATCCAGAGATAGATTACTTTGGAAGTCAATTTCTTAAAGCCGTCCATCACATGTCAGCATATAAAACGGACATTAAACCGAATATGATGATGAGGAAATGTTAGTGTATGTATCTACAAGTTTTATTTTGTTATTTTCGTGCATATTTAATTATAATGGGGTGTACATAAAAAGAAAGACGCTTGTTCCCACCTCTTGAGTAAGTGTACATTAATTTCAATTACTGTCTGTGATGATTTCTCGCGGCCACATAGGCGTTAGGTTTGTGATTCTAGGCTGAATCTATAAACTGTGTTCTATCCCATGCAACCTCCACCCCTGCACTGATGAGGGTAGAAAACCCGAAACCATATCGTCTGTAGGTATAAAAACACTTTAATGTTTAAAAATAATTATGATATATGTATATATATATATATATATATATATATATATATATGTTGTATCATGGACAGGTGACTCCAAAAAGTGGGGGAAATTATTGGGGTACTATGCTCACTTTTTGAGTTAACAAATGAATTTTACTTATTTTTATCATCATAAACGAATCCATAGTATTGTCACATAAAAAAATGTTTTTTCTAGTTGTATGTGATGTGCAGCTCTTAAAACAATGTAGTTTCTGATTTTCTTTCTGTCAATTCATGATATGTTTGCAAGAATTGCTCTTTTTCTATTGGTCTTATAAGCAAATATTTGAGGAAAAAAAATGATATCGTTGCTCTTCAAGGGTTGTCGGCAATACTTTTTCTCAAATGGTTTTTAAACATTCATTTGTGAGTCTATCTTGAAACCGATAAATCGTTTTCGTTAATGTTAGGTTGATTTCAAATATTTAAAAAAAATGTTGTCCTCTTTGTAGTTCATTATTGAAAAGCAGAAATTGAAATTTTTCTCTCTACTTTGGGTGTATTTAAACTTATAAAATAATCGTTCATAGTGGACACTTTTTGTATCCACTTAATAATTTATTTGTGGGCGTTACAAATGGCAAGACAATTAAAAACACAGGCTGGGAAATTACCATAAGATGGATTTAAGTCCAAGTTGCCATAAGATGTATTTCAGTCCAAGTTGCCATAAGATGTATTTCAGTCCAAGTTGCCATAAGATGTATTTCAGTCCAAGTTGCCAAAAGATGTATTTCAGTCCAAGTTGCCAAAAGATGTATTTCAGTCCAAGTTTCCAAAAGATGTATTTCAGTCCAAGTTGTCAAAAGATGTATTTCAGTCCAAGTTTCCAAAAGATGTATTTCAGTCCAAGTTGCCACAAGATGCATTTCAGTCCAAGTTGCCACAAGATGCATTTCAGTCCAAGTTGCCACAAGATGCATTTCAGTCCAAGTTGCCACAAGATGCATTTCAGTCCAAGTTGCCACAAGATGCATTTCAGTCCAAGTTGCCACAAGATGCATTTCAGTCCAAGTTGCTAAAAGATGTATTTCAGTCCAAGTTGCCAAAAGATGTATTTCAGTCCAAGTTGCCAAAAGATGTATTTCAGTCCAAGTTGCCAAAAGATGTATTTCAGTCCAAGTTGCCAAAAGATGTATTTCAGTCCAAGTTGCCAAAAGATGTATTTCAGTCCAAGTTGCCAAAAGATGTATTTCAGTCCAAGTTGCCAAAAGATGTATTTCAGTCCAAGTTGCCAAAAGATGTATTTCAGTCGAAGTTGCCAAAAGATGTATTTCAGTCGAAGTTGCCAAAAGATGTATTTCAGTCCGAGTTTCCAAAAGATGCATTTCAGTCCGAGTTGCAAGAAGATGCATTTCAGTCCGAGTTGCAAGAAGATGCATTTCAGTCCGAGTTGCAAGAAGATGCATTTCAGTCCGAGTTGCCACAAGATGCATTTCAGTCCGAGTTGCCACAAGATGCATTTCAGTCCGAGTTGCAAGAAGATGCATTTCAGTCCGAGTTGCCACAAGATGCAATTCAGTCCGAGTTGCCAGAAGATGCAATTCAGTCCGAGTTGCCAGAAGATGCATTTCAGTCCGAGTTGCAAGAAGATGCATTTCAGTCCGAGTTGCCAGAAGATGGAATTCAGTCCAAGTTGCCACAAGATGCAATTCAGTCCAAGTTGCCAGAAGATGCAATTCAGTCCAAGTTGCCAGAAGATGCAATTCAGTCCAAGTTGCCACAAGATGCATTTCAGTCCAAGTTGCCATAAAGTTGCTATAAGATGCATTTCAGTCTAAACTACCGACTTCACTTCCATAAAAATTTTTGAGGCTAAAATTTTAATGTTGACAAAAGGTATTTATCAAGTTGACAAGTTTTACACAACAAATTTATTAGGTTGGCGCAAAAGCTATTTATTACAGGCTGTTGCACAATATTAAGAAAATGTGAAAAGTGTATTTTAGAATATTTATTCTTTTTTTTTCTCCATTTTTTTAGAAACAGATGGAATAGATTCATGGCTAGGGAAGAATGTTGCGTATGAAGAATGTTTCGTATGAATTTTAAAAAATATTTCATTCTCTTCCTGCTTAACGCCAAAGAAATAATTGTATGTTGATAAGATCATCACTTTGAGAAAACTGGACATATTATAATAGAATTAAAGTTGAGAAAATCTTAGCTCAAACCAGAACTACATTTTACATATTCGTACAGACCCTCGTTTTCATAATTGTTCACTAACGCTTATTAGAGTTCATATAATCACACACATTGGAGTTCATATAATCACGCATACACGCACAGTTTTGATTGTACACTAATTCACATAATTCTTCATAATTGTGCACCAACGCATACAAAAGATTACATTATTTCACACACACTTTTCTTATAACCCACACATACACACGTTTATATAAACTTCCATACACACACACACACTGGCCTTTATAAAATGCACACACATCCTTATGTAATCTCATATTCATATGCACTTGTATTCTTAATAACACCTACACAAGTTTGGATAATCCCAAACACATCAGCCTTGGTAAAACACAAACACGTACATAATTTAACACACACATACTCTTAACCGCTTCTGTGACCCTCCACCCTCTCCTGAGATATCTTGTAATTTTATTTTTTTTATTTTTCCGGTGAAAAACACTAGATATTTCAAGAAAAAAACTTATGTTACGAAATGGACTGGTAATTTGATATCTTATGGTTTTCCTAGTTTCCTGCGTGATTCTGACACACACACACACATTTGAGCTGCTTCGAGAATTTTATAGCTCTAGTAGTGAAGGGTGATTAATTACCTTTGCCTCCCCCCCCCGCACACACACATACACATAAAAATTTATTTGTATTTTTTTAAGACTTTCTCTTCAGATGAAATTTTTGTAATAACAAATCAAAATTCAAACTAGGATAAAAAAATGTTTGTAGCAACTTCGTCTGAGAATTATTAGTTCTTCTTTTGTTGTAATGACCAATATACTAAACCACCAATAAGTACTTTTATAATTGGATTTACTTCTCATTTCAGTGACCTAGTCAATCATGAAGCTTATACTGGGCTCAGGTACAAATCTCTTTCTGAATTGACCGTCCCATTTATCTTCTTACCTTTGTCCCCCAATCCCAGAACCCCTTTTTCTCCAATCTCCCCTCTCCAAATATAACAAACTAGGCATGGTCATTTGTGGTTGGCCTCTGATCCTTTTTTGTTTATTTATTTTTTTTTTGGTTGCTTTTTTTTACTTGGCTAAAAAAAAATTGTTTACATTTATTTTTTTTTATTTTTTACATTTTTAAGAAAATTTAACTTAAAAAAAATGCTTCATTTAAAAAAAGATAATTTGATCACTTTTATTTACATTCATTTAATAAGTTTTGAGAATGGTGTGGTGGGGGGTACTATTACTTATAGTCTGATTCTTTTAGATTGGTTTCATCATTTGACTGCTATGATAATATCTGAACCACTCTCCGATCTTCCTCGGATGTCAAAATACAAAAAAAATGAACAAACAAAACAAGGAAGTACTTATTTGATTTTGTTTCTTAAGTATTGATTCTTTGGTTTTTGATCAATTAATGTAAATGAACAATCAAGTATTTTTTTGTCAAAAAAACTTGAAGAGACTTCTACTGTTTTCACTCTTTCCGTCTCATGGGATATTTACATAAAAAAAATTTGAAGAGACTTCTACTGTTTTCACTCTTTCTGTCTCATGGGATATTTACATTAAAAAAATTTGAAGAGACTTCTACTGTTTTCACTCTTTCTGTCTCATGGGATATTTACATTAAAAAAATTTGAAGAGACTTCTACTGTTTTCACTCTTTCTGTCTCATGGAATATTTACATTAAAAAAATTTGAAGAGACTTCTACTGTTTTCACTCTTTCTGTCTCATGGGATATTTACATAAAAAAATTTGAAGAGACTTCTACTGTTTTCACTCTTTCTGTCTCATGGGATATTTACATTAAAAAAATTTGAAGAGACTTCTACTGTTTTCACTCTTTCTGTCTCATGGGATATTTACATTAAAAAATTTGAAGAGACTTCTACTGTTTTCACTCTTTCTGTCTCATGGGATATTTACATTAAAAAAATTTGAAGAGACTTCTACTGTTTTCACTCTTTCTGTCTCATGGGATATTTACATAAAAACAAAACTTCAGATTTCTATATCGAAAATGTAAGTTTCTGATGCAGAAAAGTTTTTCAAAAATGAAAAGATACGCATATAGTGTTTCTAATTTACTAGTTAGAATCCCCGGACGGGTTCATAAAATTGATCCTTTAATGTTTTTATTTACTAAACAGTCACCACTTACCAAGGTTAAAAGCCACTCGGGGATAAGGGTTAATGAGATGAAAAGATTGCCAGTTGAATGATGACGAATATTGTGAGAAGATTAAAAATAATAAATGGAATGAACAGAAGTTGATGACTTAGGACCAGTGTTTATTGACATTGGATTTGAAGAGGACCATGTTGTAGCCCTCAGGCAAATGGAGGAAGAAAGGAAAGTTATTTGCAGTTGTGGTAACAAGATGATTTTGATAAGATATTAAAATACTTCAAAGCCCCCCCCCCCCCCCAAAAAAAAAAAGTACCGCTCTGGTGAAAACGGAACTTCTGCAACTTAATGTGTTTTTCGAAAAGTTTTGATTTTGTGGATTTAAGACTCAATATAAAGGTCTTAGAATAATCAGAATTTGCTAAGATTTTGAGGACCCCTTTTATGATTTAGCAAAGGTTTAAATCCCATCACGGTCAGAGGTGAAAAAAGATTCTCAGTGGTGTGGTTGCATGCTTATCTCTCGATGACCACTTTACAAAAAAAAAAAAAAGAAATAAAAAAAATATATATATATAACATTAGAACACTCTGCATAGATATGGAACCATTCCTACCAAATGTCATGTTCCTAAGACTACTAGCCCAAGAATAGTGAGTGCACTTTCCCACACACAAATACTTCTCCCATGTTAATATAAATTTTAAATCCTTATATTTTATGTTTCGGAATTTTTGAGATGTGGATTGATAATTTAGATTACTGTTCTCAACTTGGCTGTTACTTTCACAACGTTTCGACCGATGTAACATCCGACCTTCTTCATGTTCATCTTTTCTAACTTGGGACTCTTCTATTCGAACTCAGGAACCCGTACGGAATTTCAAACTGGGTCCTTTATTTGATCCACATGGGGAGATTGTTCTTGTTCCATCATCAATAACTCTGTAGTGTTAATTTTTGTTACTATTGATTATAGTAATGATTCACCCTTCATTAACATTTTTAGCCAGTCATGGCTGACGGAATGAGAACAATCTACCTCCATGATTGTAATAAAAGGTTCAGTTCGAAATTCTATACAGGTTTGCAAGTTTGATACAGAGATTCCCAAGTCCAACCAAAAGGTTCCCAAGTTTGAAAAGATGCACCTGAAGTAGATCAGACATTACATCGGACGGAATGTCGTGAAAATAACAAACAAGATGAGAATAGTAGTCCGAATAATGCAAATAATACCTTGTATTTTCCTCAACAGTTTTAATTTAACCTGATGTGAAATGAAATAAATCCCAATGAGATTCATCAAACTAAATGTTTATTGATCCAACCAAGTTTATTTTAATCTCAATTACTAATTGAATGGTCATTTTATTCAAAACTAACAACACATTTGTCGTTTCGAATCCTTAATTTTATCTTTGATGTGGATCTCTTCATATCGCCATGTTTATTACATGAATTGTGTTTCTTTGTTCTCGTACCCTCTACAGAAGCTGGTTATTTAAATTTGTTCATTCGAAACACTCGGCCATTGATAATTATTAGTATTAACCCGCCCACCCCACAAGAACAAGGTATGTCACATGACCGTTTTTTTTTTAATATGAAAATTGTTCTGATTCGATCTCCCTTCTGCAGCATAGTTCTGCTCAGACTCGATACTGCCCCACCACCAACAACAACATACAAATGGTTCACAAGAACTCCTGCCCAAATCTTCAAATCTATGTAAAGCAGAGTTATGGGTCTATGATCATCTAATTCCTTCCCTCCACATCTGTCCTTTTTCTTCAACAATGTGATCACTCCCTTGGTGATTTAATCACAGATCGAGCCCTGATTAAACCAATAGTTGAACGTATTCTTCAGGACAGAAACGAATATGTGCAACTCTGCGCCTTCTTGGCACTCAAGGCCAGTTTCAAAAAATAACTGCAGACCCTTTTGGCATTCTCTTACAAGGGTGTCTACCCATTCCGCTTCTGTGCAATGTGGAAGGTACTGCTTGGAAGGCGGTCCTCCTGAGAATGGGTCTCGTTTTTATTAATACCTAATGACATTGATGCCTATTATGAACAAGAATTGGAACTAACCAGGCTAAATAGTATGTCTAATTAACATGATTTTAAAAGGCAGGTTTTAATTAATAATTTCTCGGTGTTATGGATTTCATCGTTTTATTTTCATACAAATAAGCAACAATTTTGTGTATACATTTATGAGAAAGATATAAAAATGCAGATAATTATTCTTTGTATTTAGAAAATATTAAATACAAGCTATACCTGCGCCGTTCTGCCAGGTGTATTTTTACTTTCATTTTTGTTTAGCTTCTTTTTTTTTACTATACCATTTGTTTTATTTTATATTTGAGAGAGAAGAACTAATATTGAGGGTTCGCTTTACATTATATATGTAATCTATCTGTATAATAATTTCTTGTGATCTATCTGTATAATAATTTCTTAATCTAACGATATAATCTTTCTGTAATCTAACCATCTAATTATTTCTGTAATTATATATGTACATTATATATGTAATCTATCCATATAATGATTTCTGTAATCCATGCATATAATAATCTCTATAATTCATCTATATAATAATTTCTGTAAGTTCGTTTGACTCGTTGGTCTAGTGGTCTCCATCAATTCGCTGTTTTGATACCTCATTGTAATACAGCTTCCTATTCCAGTAGCTTCTTTCAGGCTTTTCAAAGATTAAAACCTTGTCATCAGAGGAATTGGCAGAGGAATAGCCCAAATTCATTTCACTATAGGTTCAATTCTCTAAAAGTAAACTTATAGTCTCATATGTTATCCCACTTTAAAACACTTTCCTTTGTTATCTCTGCCCAGGAAGTATTTTTAATGGCGAATATTTTCCACCTCAATCTTCTCTGAGCCTGCCTGCATCCACGAACGTACCTCTTATTGGACTTTTTACCCTTTTGGATTTTCTATTTTCGCCGCACCTGAAGTTGTGGCTTCTTGGAATTTAACTTTGAATCCTCTCTCATTACATCTCGTGCCTTTAACGACCTACCTATCTACACTTTATTCTCTCCGCTGGACTTTTCGACACCGGACTTTTTAGCAATCGGACATTTGCTTGCATTCGGGCAGAGTTTTGCCCTGCGTTTCTTTCCCTACAACTTTTATTTCATTTCTTCAAATTTTAAATCTTGGCCATTGCCAACTTATCTATCCCAGCGACTTCCTCTGATGATAAGATTTTGATCTTTGAAAAGCCTGGCTTAAGGAAAATTTAACTTGAATAAATTGCCTTTTTGCGGAATATACCTTGCTCTGAGCAATTGAATTGAATTTTGATTTGGCTTTTGCTTCTCTAATTCCTTTCCATTCTTCTTCATATCTACCTGCTCTATCCTGGATATTGAGCTGTATACTCTTCACAATAGGTTTTACCTTTCCTAAAAGTTCGCTTTTAGTACACCTCTTTATATATATATATATATATAATATGAAAAAATTCTTTTTTGTTGTATTTTTCCGGTAAGGAAAGTTACATAACTTGAACCAGACTTATCTACCTTGGTTAAAAAAAAATTTACGGTTCTCCTATTCAGTGGTATTTTACATTGATGGATAATTACATTTCATAATTACATTTCATAATTACATTTCATACATCTTGTGAAGAATTTTAGTTGAATTCAAATTCAAAGAAACTTTTGTTGTTAAATATAACCTAAATTGGAGGTTTCAAAATAATATTTTTAAACGTTGGTCATCTGTGTAGATAAAGTTACATTTCTTTAATCAACGGCACTTGAACAACTCTTTAATGTTAGGAAATAGTTTAAGTATATAAAAAATTGAATGAAAACAACTGTCTCTGTGACTGCATTAAAAGACACACTTGAAATCCTTCAAGATTACTTTTCTGCCTCGTCTTATCGTTGTAACTTTAAATAGCCGATTGCATATTTCGTCTAGTTTTAGTTTCAAAACAATTTTCTTTAGGGATTGGGGGTCTGAAATTAAATGCCCCACTAATAAATCTAATGGTGTACATTTAATGAAATTAATTTCAGTGTTAAAGTAAGCATACTTTTCTTTATTATATTTCTATGCTAATAATACCCGTCCCATGACAGGTAAAATTAATTCCCCAAACAGAACGGTGTTGCATCATTTTTATGTCCCCTTGCAAAGATTAAACATATGCACATACCTAACTTTATACAGATAGAGATAATAATAAAAAAAAAAATTAAAAATGCCTTTCATTAAAAAGTATAAGTAAAACCTGTATAAGAAACACAAAAACATTATGAGCAAGTTTCAAATCGTTTTTTTAAGCTGGTTAAACATTTCCGAAAACGTACTTCGGTATAATACGACCCTCATTTCTGCCTTTAGTTTTTGTTCAAATTACCAGAAGAAATTATGGTAATATTTTGCATTCTATTTTATCTTTTTGCAATCTAAAATATATTCCATGATAAATGCCAGTGTACTGAAATCATATGCCCTTAATAGGGTTAAGATGAAAATTCATATACACTAAATGTACAAAAGCAAATAAATTCCCAAATTTTTACACTTTTATTGTCATTAAGGGTATGACTACATATCAACCAAACCATTTCATTATCACATCACTACAGTATAAATCTCTATGCATGAGTGGATGAAGTGTGTGAGGTGCGCTGAAGAAACATTCCTACCAGTAAAATACATAGCCCTGTTGTGCTCGCATACCCTTAATGACAATAAAAGTGTAAAAATTTGGGAATTTCCTTGCTTTTGTACATTTAGTGTATATGAATTTTCATCTTAACCCTATTAAGGGCATATGATTTCAGTATACTGGCATTTTTCATGAAATGTCACTACTTTTGTAAAGGCTATGCCTCAATACAATGGTCATTTTTAAGGTTTTTTGGAATTTTCTGGAAAACTAAGGTATATGGTTAACTGAAATTAAAATGCCATCAACTAGCCCCTAGAACCTCTATCTCTGCCAAAAATCAGCTGAATCCATCAAATAGTTGATAAGATACAGGGTGACACATACGTACACACGGATAACATGATTTCATTATTGAACTTTCTGGATCTCTGGGTTGCCTTGACTAATGATGCTGAAATTCTACACACTTATAGAAACTATCAAATAAAAATTTTGTGCAAAGTTTTAACTAATTTTGTTTATTGGTTTTTGAGTTATGATTGATCAAAGAAATGAGATTTCTAGTATAGGCCGTTTTTGAAGTCTATTAAGGAATAGAGCGCTCTCACGCCTCCCTTGATTTTCTATTATTTCTAGTTTTGTTTTCAACCCATTTTTATTTATTAATAAAAGTTATTTAACCCATTAGAGCCTGTGGCCCCTTTTTTTAGGACCAGAAGGATAAGTAACCCTATTTCAGCAACATCTGTATCGGTCATAGATAGTTCGTCATAAAGATTGAAGTGTCTTTCAAATATTACACCTACTGTGTTGTGTATTGGCAACACTGATGTCTCAGTTTTCAGTTTAAAATGTGAAAATTCAGATTTTAGGTAATAAATCAAAGAAAATTTGGTCACTGATGGGTTTATAAACTGATTGTATTTTTATAATTTTTCGACAGTTCTAGCATTTTCACTTTGCTAAGTCTTGGAATTTTCGAGATTTTGAAATTATTCATTTTCTGCGGACAGTTATTAACTTCCTTTATTTTTGTTTCACTTCTTCCTTGACTTTCGGTATTTCTTCTTTTTTTCTCATTCAAAAAAAAAAAAATGAAATGTTTTTGTTTTTTTTAAAATTTATTCATAAAAGAATTTAAACCTTATATTATCATTTTCAATGGTAAAAGCAGAACTCTGTTTAAGTGACCGGAAGTGGATTTCATTGCCACTGTAGACTTTTCTCCTAGAAAATTAAGATTGCCTTGACTTCAAAACTCTCAGTCCTGTCTTCTCCCTAAAAACCTATTTGTTTGGAGTAGATTTTCAAAGTGTAATATGTTTAAAACAATCGGTGGGGGGGGGGGTATCTTAAATACATGTACAGAAAATGTCATTGACTTAACCCCCCCCCCAAAAAAAAAATCTATTTAGTGGTTGTTTTTCAAAATTTAATATACCTAAAATACTCTTGGATCAAAGATACATCTATAGAAAAGTTCATAGATTTTTGGTTTTGTGTAATTTTCATCTATTATATATTTACTTTCAAAGAATTGACTTTATAGCAGGGGCGGGCAACCTTTTCAGAGTGAGGGCCAGATGAGACTTTTGGAAGGAGATCGCGGGCCGGAGTGAAAAACGAAATCTCAGAATTACTATATTTTGTTTACATGAATAAATTGTACAAAAATTGCATTGAACACTCTACAAATCTGATATTTTTTCTCAAGAGACTTCTGTATGTGATGTTATGAAAGGCGCCGATGAAGAGTCATTTTGGAATCATAAAAAATAATGACGGGGAAGTAACAAGTTGATCCAGCATTCGTTTTGACACACCTCACATAAGTTCTATGTTTTATGCCCTTTCGTCGTCTCTCGTTTCCTCTTTACCTCTCTCTTTCTCTTTTTCTATTTTTATCTCAGGCCAAGGATTTGAAATTAATAGTTAAAGAAAAATGAAATATACATGCATCATCGCTCGCTGATATTTATACATTTTTATGCCACTGTAAATCGTAATTGAAACCTACTTTTACGTCTGTGTCACAAAATGATATGAGTTTTACTGGGGGGTCCGCGGGCATTGCAATAATAAAGCATAGCAGGGTGGTGGGCCGGATGCTAAGCCTTCGCGGGCCACATCCGGCCCACCCCTGATATAAAGGAAAATTGTGTCTAACTAAACTCAGAATATATCAAAGATACACTTGTTATCAGCAGCAGTTAACAGACTTTTTAGAGGGGGGGGGGGAGATGAGTTGGTTGAATATGAATTTATTCTTTTTAGCCTTGAAAGAAAGAATTATATATATATATATATATATATATATATATATATATATATATAGAGAGAGAGAGAGAGATAGAAGAAAAAAGAGTGATAAATATGCGACGATTGTCAAAATTTATTTCAATTGTTCAATGCAAGGTGCATTCAGTAATAAACTAGTGTTTATTATTCTTTCCTTAAGCCAAGGCTTTTCAAAGATCGAAATCTTATCATCAGAGGAGAAATACAGATGGATAAGTTGGCTTTCGAAAAAACCAAAGTTCAAATATTTGAAAAATATGAAAATTATTATTAAAAATTATTAAAATAATTTTTGTTAAAAAAACGTATTGAATGAAAAGAAAAGTTCCGTGAAAAAGATATGCAAATTGTCCGGGTGGTAAATTTCCGTTGAAAAGAAGTCCGGTGAAATTGTAGAATATATATATATATATATATATATATATATATATAAAATTTTTTGATTTCTCGGCTGTTAACTATAAAAATTTTACCTCCATTCCTTTCAGATGATTAATTGGGGTGCCCAATCTATACTTGGTCATTTTAGAAAAAACATTTTACTTAAAAAAAAAAAAAAAAGGCATACTTACTAGGAATAAAAAAAAAAAATGATCAACATTTATTTATTTATATTTTCATTTAATGTTGACAACGTTATTCTTATTTTTATTTAATTATCACGTATGCGATAGTATCCTTAGACATGTTCTCTATATACTTCCTTTTAGGATTCCTGTTTACAGACCCAGCATGCTCTTCCTAAGAAATGAGCGGCTTATTTTTACAAAAGCGTTTTTTGGTTTGCACAATGCTGCTGTCACTGCCGCCGCTGCCGCTGCTGCTGCTGCTGCTGCTCTCTGCTGTCATCATCGTTGCTGTGACATCATCGTCATTGCCACTACTACCACTACTACTACCACCACCACTACTACTACTACCACTATGCTGTCATGTCTATCAGTTGACAGTTAGCTGATGTTTTACCCCCTTAGTTCTTGTTCCTCCTACCACCACCATCACTACTACTACCACCACCAACACTACCACCACTACTATTATGGTCACATCACCATTTGACGTCATCATTGTTGTTGTTGTTGTCCAACTGAGGGTCCTTATCGGAAGTGACCATTTCACGGAGGAGACAACAGGTGCTTGTTAAGGTCCACTAAGTGCTCGGATAATGTTTCGAATTATTCCTTTCTGGAAAGAAAAATATGAGGGGGGGGGGGGAAATAAATAATGAATAAATACATAAAAGTTGATTTAAAAAAAAAAAAAAAAAAAAAAAGATTTAAAAATAATCTTGGAAAGAAAGGATGAAACTGTGTGTGCGTTTGTGTGCATTTCAAGGTGCAAATTTAATATGCGCTAATGATAAAAAAAATTGTTGTCTGCCTTGTGGGATGTATAGGATGTATCTGGGATGAATTTGGGGTAAAAATGAGAGAAATTTAAAAAAAAAACAAAAAAAAACAAACTTAAATATGTAATTTTAATGGTAAGCTGCCAAACGCTCTCAAATTTTGAACTAGAAATGAAAAAAGAAATACAAAAAAGAGAGCACACACACATACCCTTCTCTTTTATTAAAAGCAAGACTATATATATATATATATATATATATATATATAAATAATGTATATTAAAAATAATTGGAAAAGTAAAACTACTGCAACATATAGAAGACAGATTAAAATCCAAAACACATTCGTAGACTAATGTTTCGATTCATTTTTTTTTTAACAGAAACTTTGTCAAAGTGACGAGAAATCATATATTTGATCATTTTAATACAAGAGCTGGATATAAGGAGGAAGAACAAACAAAGTGAGCAAAAATGTCATTTCTAGTCACTTTGATAAAGTCTCTGTTGATAAAGAAACGTAATATTAATCTATGAATGTGTTTTTGAAATGAATCGCTTCTCTATTTTGTCAGTAGTTGTACTTTTCCATTTATTTTTCTTACAGTTTGTTGGATTTTATCCCCACAATATATATATATATATATATTATATATAGAGAGAGATTTTTTATTTTATTTATACAGACATGTACAAAAAGCCGCTACACTGGAATGTCGATGTTATCGATCAGTATTTATTAGAAACTAAGATCTCATCAGGTGGAAAGAAAGTCTGATCTTTCACTTAGATGTTCATGAATATGAACGTCTAAGTGAAAGATTATATTCATGAAAGTGTAGCGGCTTTTTGTACATGTCTGTATAAATAAAAATTATATAAATAGCTCTATTTACTATTGAGCACTACTATATAAGCCCGGTTGAAATTCTTTGGATTTTTATCCTGTGAATGCCTACTTTTCCTGTATTACTATATATATATATATATATATATATATATATATATATATATATATAGTGTTTTTGTTGATTTTGTTTGATTTTCAAATTTTCTGTTTTGTTTATTTGGCTTATTTTATTTCCTATTACTAATTATTTTATCTAAATTATATATATTTTTTTATTTAATCAATAATGTTTTATTTGCAAAAAGTAAAAAAAAAATACTAGTTTCATTTATTAAATTAAGTCCTTTTTAAATTTATTTTGTACAAAATTGAAAGAAAAAGGAACATGCTATTTGCATCAGTTTTACTTATATATCCTTAAATTATTTTTTCTTATACATCATCATATAATCTTTGAAATAAGCTATATATGTATGTATTCATGATAAAGCATGTGAATATATATATATATATATATATATATATATATAATGTGTGTGATAGAGCGAGAACTTTTTGAGAAAATGATCAACAAATCACACAGAACGTAATATATTTAAATGAACCACTATATATATATATATATATATATATATGCTTCTTAATAAATATATGTATACATGTTTCTTATCATATATAAATATATACATGCTTCTTAATATATATAGTTCATGTATATATGTATACACTTATGACACATATATATAAATGTTTCTTAATGTATATATATATTTCTTAATGCATATGTATGTACATATTAATGTATATATTTTTTTTTCTTAATGTGTGTGTGTATATAAATACTGCAGCAAATATACAAAATATATTATGCAATAATATAAATATAACAATATTTACATATATACACGTTTCTTAATGTATATATATATATATATATCTACATATATATGTAGATATATATTATTGTCTATATTTCTGCTAATGCGTGGATGTATGCTATATGGGCATATGTATGTATGGTATTATTTGCGTGTGTGTGTATGTATATATTATTCTATTTATAATACATATATGTATTTTATATAATTTATAAAACACTTTTAATATTGTGGAATAACTATTGCTAATTGTCTTTATGGTAATTGTAAGTCTTTTGTTTTGAATTTTTTTTATTTTATTAGTGATTTTGTTTTGTCTTTTTTGTTTTGTTTGAGCAAAATCACAAAAATAAATAAATAAATAAATAAAATGTTACAATTCCTGACTTGCTGACGAACACACAATCCAATGATGACATTTTTGTATGTTCTTAACAGTGGCTTATTTGATGATGATGATGATGATGATGATGATACAACACCCTAAAAGAGGAGGAGAGAAAAGAAGGAGGAGGAAAAGAAAAGGAAGAGCTAAAAATGTTGTTTTTTTTATCAATAAAGACAACTAAATCATAAGAAAAATGGAGTTGGCAGAAAAGCAAGTTTCTTTTCTACTCACCGGTATGTGATGGCTCACCTAAAAAATTGGAGTCCATCAAACTCATCTTTACTGCTGAGCTTACAAACTGTGACAGATTCATTTTCAAAGAACTTTTTGTTTAAATTTTTTTTTAATTAAATGAAGGAATGTGGATATTATTTTGAAAAAAAAAAAAAAAAAAAAAAAAAAAAAATGGTTAACCCCTATTATAAAATACCGTTTTTTTTTTCTTCTTCAAAATTGATTTAAAATTTAAAAAAAAATCAAATTATTATTTATTTATTTTTTTTTGTAAATTGATTAAAAAAAAAAAAAAATATTAAATAATTATTCTGATCATGACGTAAGGATTGTTTTTCTGAAGAAATTAAATTGTTTTTTTGTTGTTGCAGTTACAAACACGTGAAATTAAATCACAAAATCCAACACTCCATTTATGATGAGAAAGAAAATTAAACTGATTTGAACCACAGGTGAATTCTGTTTTTTAAAGGAATAAAAATACAAAGAAATTATAAATGAAAGAATCAACAGTTCTTTCCGTTGCTTTTAGCTGTTGTTTCAAAAACATAGATTTTGAGCAGAGAGGAAGGTGGAACACAGGCAAAGGTTCAACCACAACTAACAGAAAGAATTACAAAACAAAAAAGATAAAAAGAAATAACGTGAAAAAAGAAAAAAAAAGCTTTAAAGTCAATTGTTTGGGACTTCTCTCCAAGATGGAATTCTTCAAGACAGAAATTTCCAAAAAGAGGAAAGAATAAAGTAAAAATAAAAATAAAATAATCATAATAATAATAATAATGTACAGTTAAAAGAAAACAAAAATTCATCTTTTTCTCTGCCTAATCTATAATAAAAGCTGGACAATAATAACGCGCCACCAAGTTTAAAGTTTGGCGCATTAAAACAAAATGGAAAGGATAAAAAGGAGGAAGAGATGAAAAAATGAAAAAAAAATGTATATGAAAAAAAAAAAAGAAGATTTTTGCAATTTCTTTTTTTTTTTGTTTTACTTTGTTTGTTTGTTTTATTTTTGGAGATTTTTTGTTTAATTGTTTGTTTTAACAAACACAAGACATTTTTGGTGATGTTTTAACACCAAAATTAACCCCTTCTCAACCACACTCTTTAAAAAAAAAATTTTTTTTAAGAACTGTGTGAAAGCGCACGCATACACACACACATACATACTCACTCACACACCCTGCAGACTTTGAAAAATGTTTATATACTTTAGTGTATAAGGAAAAGAATATATATAATATATATATATATATGTATATATATATATAAGTTTTCAAAGTTTATATTATAATTTTAAATAATCAAAAATAAAATGTTATTATTACAAAAAGATCTAATGACCTGAATGATGATAATAAGATTTTCATGAAAAATAGCAGAAACCTCACACATCTTATTATGTCAAACTTTAATATACATTCTTTATGACTGATGCTGCCTTGCAAAGTTAGTTTTTCCATTTTATTTGATTTTAATTATTTTTTAATCTTGTTAATTCTAGTAAAATAACCCCCACCCCCAATTGTCTTTAAATATCCGTAATCCCAAATTGTCTTGAAACTTTTGTGAATGCATGACGATATCATCTGAAGTAATCACGAAACACCTGGATCGATTCAGAAATATTTTTGGATTTAATATTTTCATTGTCTTTCTTGTAATGAAACTGCTTTACGAATTAATTTTTGCTATTTAAATTTTTAGACTTTTTTTTCTTGCATTTTAAATGCGTACACACACATACACACTCATATATATATATATATACAGGGTGGGCCAAAATAAGGGTCCTATCTTTAAATTTGAATAACTTGAATTTGAATAACTTCCACAAAATAAAAGTTAAACTCACCAAACTTTATGTGTGTGTAGACTGACCCTTCCGAGATTTTTTGAAATAAACAAAACAAATTTTAGCCGAAAAACACTTCTTAAAACTTACAAAAACTAAAGTATTGTTTTTTACACTGTTTTGAGTTTTTTAAGCAAAAATAATGTTTTCTAAATGAGGGTACGTTCCTTAGGGCTAATACGGCTTATGCTTGCTTCGGAAGGGGTCCTTTACTTATTCTAAAAAAAAAAATTTAAAAAAATCAATAAATAAAAAAGTTATGAATTTTAAAAAATAGGACCCTTATTTTTGCCCACTCTGTATATATATATAGTAAGCAATGAAAATATATATGGCAATCAAGCTCTACTTATCCTATCGAGCACTGTTGAAGCAAATACTGAAAACTGATACATAAAAAATTATATCTCCTTATAATATTTTATGTGGATACATGAAGTACTAATATATATATATATATATATAAGTTTGTAGACATGAGAGCACTAGTACATGATGACTAGTATTTTCTTGCCTCACATGCTTCAGAGCATGTGATTTTCCAACGTGTGTGTGCCTTAGTTATGAGTAAGTAAATATAGCCCACATGTGAAAGATCACATGGCCTGAAGAAAACAAGATAAAAAAAACTATTACCCACCTTTAGCTGCTGGCTTCATGTCTACAAACTTAGATTTACATAAACTCTACCACAGATATTGAGCACTCACCTCGATAAATATAGCAATTGATACAACTATATTTAATAATAATATATATATATATATATTTCTCACCCATCCATCTCCTCTCCTGAAAAGATTGCTTAAAACTAACACATTTTTAAACCGTTATATTTGTCTTTTATAATTCGATAATAATAATTTTTTATGGTTTCAATATAAAAAAGGAATATGTAATCTATTTACATATTTCTAAACATTTTATAAACAAGAGAGAAGAAACATTTCTTATTTCGTTTATTAAAGATACAAAAAGGAAACAAAATTCAAATATATATGCTAAATTATCTGCCTGCAAAGGAAAACTATATAAAGAATATTTCCGAGGAAAGATCCCGAATCGATATACAAATGATATTTTAAAATGTTTCCTATTGTAGACAATGATTAACTAAACAAATAAATTATTCAATAAAAACGCTGAATCATTCGAAGAAAATGTAATTTACTTTATTGCAGTTAATTAAATTTTCATTTTCATTTCAACGGAGGTAATTATATTTTTCGATGTGAAAGAAGTGAGCTATTTTCTGCACTTTAAAAGCCTTTAATAAATAAGATAAGAAATGTCTACAATCAAGTGTCAAGTCGGTTACAATTTTTATTTGTCAAATAAGATTAAACATTTCAATTCAAAATCTCTACTTCGTGGTAATTTACTAATATATGGTCACTTATTATATTCAAAACAACTGATTTTTTACTTAAAACCATGTTTTAGTAAAACAAAAAAAATATTTTTTTTTTTTACTAAAACATGGTTTTAAGTAAAAGTAAGTTGTTTGAAAGCAATCACTGTAAATAATAAGCAACCGTACATTAGGAAACTATCATAAAAAAATGACCCTTTTCTCCTTTCCCAGTCATTTCTTCTATTTTAGAAGAGATGAACAGACTTATTTTCATTCCTAATCACTCAATCCAAACGTCATAATCCTTTTTCTTAGTTTATTACACACAATTAAAACTTAAATAATAATAAACAACAAAACAACAAAAATGATGAAAAAATAACTCCAGTATTAGTCATTTTTTAATGGCAGATTTTTTGACGGACATTTTTAATGGCCATTTTTAATGACCATTTTTAATGACCATTTTTTAATGGCCATTTGTATGATTCTTCTTTTCGCAAATCTCTCTCTCTCTCTCTTTCTCTCTCTAATATATCTACTGAAATATATAAATATATATTTTTCCCTAACGATATGCATACAAAAAAAAAACAACAACAAAAAACGTGTGTGTATGTGCATTTTATTTATATGTACACAGATGTGTGCATTTTATTTATGTGTACACAGGTGTGTACACCTTTGATTATTTGTGTTATGTCCTCCTGTGGTGATCGGCTGCTTAATGACGTAAACAGCAACAACTGTGACTTTTTTTCATAGTCACCATTTGAGATAATGTGTGTACAAATATTAAATAAAACAGTTTTATTCTTATTCAAAGCCAAGAGGCTTTCATGCCTTACAGCAGAATACAAGAAGAAAGGAGAGAAAGGGTGTTATTTACAGTTTATGGTACATAATGCATGGAAGATTTAAAAAAAAAAAAAAAAATTTTTTTTTTTAATGGATTTCATTACACACCAACATTTCAAATAAAGGAGGAGAAAAGAAATACAAGATAAAATACAAAATGAGTGGCAAAAATCTTCTGGAAGATTTTTAAAAGAAATACAGAAAAAAAAAAATAATTAAAAAAAACTATATAAAAAAAATAAAAAACAATGTTTGTAATTATTGGTTCTCAGATTTTTTTTTACAAATATTCAATTGTCTGAACCATTCTTGGAAATGAAAAAAAAAAAAAAAAAGAAAAAGAAAAAAAAAGAAACTTTTTTTTTTCTACCATTTAAAAAAAAAACAAAAAAAACTGTTTAATTGTTTTTTCCTGCCATATCACCATACGTTGTTCTTACTATAAACATTTTTACCTACTTATACAACAACGTTATTAATTCTGGTTCAATTTGTCCTTGTGAATCAAAAAAAGAAAACAAAATACTAATTTCTTTTATTTGTATTTATCAATTATTGTACTGCAAGTATTTATTGTTTGTTTGAATTGAATTGCAAAGTATTTATTATTCCATTTGATGACAACCACTTGGATCCTATTGTTGTTCTTCTTCGACTGTTTAAAATTGAAATCTAACCAGTGATGCATATATCAACGTCTTGTTTTTTTCCTCCTTATGTTATACATATATTTTAACCGTGTGCATGCATGGCAGTGTGTGCACTTCTGTCTGCATTTGCAAGAGAGAAAGGGCTTGAGTGATGGTATAATAATCTATTTATTGAATGTCTTTGCTATGTCAAGCACATATCACACACAAATATATATTTTTCAAAAAACGTAGCCTAAAATACTTTCTTGTAAAAATTATAATATAACAATAAATTATTTAAATCTTCTTTTTAAAGGGAAGGAAATAAGTACAGCATTATGTAAAATATAAAGTATATACATTAATATATATATATATTGATATATTAATTTAAAAAATAATTAATAAAAGAAGTTATTTTATTTACCTCCTCTCCAGGGGGTTAGGCACAAGGTCAGGTATGAGTTTTTGATGAAAGTGTTTCTGTGGAACGAACTGGATTCGAACCCGGCACACCCAGCTCCTCAGTCTGCATCGTTAACCACTTAGCCACAAGAAGGTACATATTTAGATTGAAATATTTAGCATAATGATGACGATAAGTGTATATTATAACATATTGGAGTGGAATGTATCATTTATTTATTTGTTATCAAAAATAATTTAAAATGAACTAATAAATGATAAAATATAACCAACTTTTATCCTGAGTCGTGTCTTAATGGAAGAGGAAAATTCATTCGCAGAAAATGACATTTTTATCTGACCCTTTCCGACTGAGATAGAAGTGTAATATGTTCTCATTTAGAGGAAGAAAATCCTTCCTAGACTGAGTCAATTTATTTTTTGTTTTCAGAGTGCCTCTTTTTAGGGAGCTGGATTCTCCACATTAAAAAAAAAGACTTTGGGTCTGACTTTGCCCTCATAGGGAGGCAGGTAAATAGGAGACTAAATCAGAGAAACATTTGATGATTGTCTCGCAGGGGCATGAAACCCGGCCTTATATTGAGACTTATGGGGAGAGTTATGACTAAGAATTATATATATATATATATATATATATATATTTATATTTATATATAGTAAGCTATAAAAATATATTTATGGCTTACTACCTAGCTCTACTTACGTATCGAGCACTGTTGAAATAAATACCGAAAATTGATACATTAAAAAATTATATCTTCTTATAAAATTTTATGTGGATACATGAAATAGTAATATATATATATATATATATATATCTTGAGTCAGTTCTATATTTTTTCATAAATATGATAGTGTCTGGTGTTCGATCTTAGGGTTTCAAAACATAGGGTCAGAGTTTTGAATCGTTATTTTCAAGGCAGCAGATAGGCCTTCCAATATCTCAATCCTCTATCCTTTCTCACAATTGACTTCCTACCAAGCTAGCAACTATTGTTTGAATTCATAACTAAAGGAATTCTAAAATACCAAACTCGAAAACTATATCGTTTTATAAAATAAACGTATGCGACACATTAATATGTTCATGATTATTGACCAGGCTGACCAGTTGCTCTTTTAGTTGTATCCATGCATTAACATAAGATACTTTTTGATTGGTCAATCCTTCTTGTATCAATATAAGATAAGATACTTTTTGATTGGTCAATTCTTCTTGTATCAATATAAGATATATTTTGATTGGTTGATCTTCATATGAAATGCTTACAACAGTCTTTTGAGTGTAACAACTTTTGGTGCCAAATATATATATATTTTTTTTTAATTTCTTGAGATTTATGGGCCTTGTCTCTGCTGGTACCACCCATCCAATTGGGAATAATGCTGAAGAGACAAAAGAATTGTTTAAATGGCTCTGGTCATCGAAAGATATTTACCCTTCTCCGCTTTGAACCGATCTTGTGTCATATTTTACGTACGCGGTGCAGTTGGTGAATGCCGTCAACTTGTGCTGCAACTGTCTGCACAAGCAAGTTCGTTATACGCAAGTAGTTTTGAAAGAAACTGTGATCATGTTTGTTAAAACTTGCAGTCTCATGACTCCAAACTGAAGTGAATACATGTTTTTCAGGGAGGAGTTTTGTGATTTTATTTATTTATATCCACAGTAGAATATGACTCTTATTTAGCAGTTTAATAAATTGCTAAGGGTTTAATGGATATCGATATGGACTATGGAATCGGCAAAACAAGTTAAAATAAAATTCATTTGTGTATTAATAGTTTTTTTCTTTTCTTTTAATTATTTGGAGGTGGGGAGGTAGGGAAGATTGACATAGAAAAATGATACCGGACTTTTTAACATAAAAGATGTTAGTAGACGTAAAATGATTAAAAAAAAAAACGAAAAGAAATAAGAAATTGTCTCAAACAGGAAAATTTGAAAGAAAGAAAAAAAGGAAAGAAAAAACGTATAAATCGATGTAGAAACGAAAAAAAGAAAGAAAACGTCTCATTATGGAAATAGATTTGTGTTCTCCCTTTCCTTATTCGTCTTTATGTGACGGGACGGATATATATTTACAAATAAATGCCCATTGCTCTTTATTTGATATTATAGATAAGATTTATTAAAGAAATACATTACAATTTTAATTAATTCTAATAATTGTAATGTAAGAAATACTAAAAGTTTAAACCTAAATAAGCTTTTACAAAATAGATTCTGAACAGACCTACTATTTGCCATAAAAAAGGAGATTTTGAAAAGAGTAAAACTTTAATTTAACGTCGTTCGACTGAGCAATTCTGACTGGTCTGCCTTGTTAATAGGAGTGTTCTAATGTTACTTGAAAAGTGATCAAATGAAAAGAACTATTCAAGAATACATTTTATTTTTACTTTTTTAATTAAAAAAAATATCTGCATTTAACTCTTATGATGTATTTACATATAAAGGCAATTAAAAAAACAAACAAATTGTAAATAGAAATGAAATGATTAAAACAAAAATATGTAAATGGATATTTTTCTAATTTCAAGAGCATTTTCTTAAATTTTGTTGTCGATTGAGTTTAAGCATTCAAAGTTCTTGTCTAAAATTTGACACAATTTATTTTATTTTCTTTTTTTCTTTTGTAACTTCTTTTTATATTACTCCAACCCTAACCCTAACCCATCTTAAAATTTTAAACTCTGCCCTTTTAGCCACTTTGTAAATTCATATGATGTCACACAAAAACATCTCTATCACCCTCTCCCCAACAAAGAAAAAAATAATAAATAAATAAATATATATATATATATATATATATATATATATGAAGAAGAATGGAAAGGAATTAGAGAAGCAAAAGCCAAATCAAAATTCAATTCAATTGCTCAGAGCAAGGTATATTCCGCAAAAAGGCAATTTATTCAAGTTAAATTTTCCTTAAGCCAGGCTTTAACTTGAATAAATTGCCTTTTTGCGGAATATACCTTGCTCTGAGCAATTGAATTGAAATTTGATTTGGCTTTTGCTTCTCTAATTCCTTTCCATTTTTCTTCATATCTACCTGCTCTATCCTGGATATTGAGCTGTATACTCTTCACAATAGGTTTTACCTTTCCTAAAAGTTCGCTTTTAGTACACCACTTTATATATATATATATATATATATATATATATATATATTGCTAGCCATTTCACTCTTCTAATGTAAGATACTGCCATTGATTGATATTGCCAGACAAATATGATTTATGAGAATAAAAAAGAAAATTCATTATTATCGTATTTAAAAATTTTTTTAAATAGCATCAAATGCATGTAATTTAGCTTGGATGTGTTATATAAGTTTTGCATATGTACATACTAGATATAGATGTGTGCACATATACTATCTCTTTCTATACAATGTGCATATGTATATATGAGAATAAAATACACGATATGTCATAAAATAGAAAAGTTGTGGAGATAGAATGTATAAAAGACAGAAAGAAAAAAACAATTAAACATAGGAATATATATATATATATATATATATATATATATATATATATATATATATATATATATATGATAAATTCAACGTCATTACTAGGTAATAACGTTGGTATATATCCGATCTGACAGTGGCTGATAGTAAAATAGTTAAACCTAGTATATTTATAAGTTGTTTGGCTTAAATTGATATTCCGACCCAAATGATTAAAACAAACAAAAACAATCAAGTAAATATTTAATTATGTTGACTCTTATATAAATTTACTTGTTTGGTTTTTAAAATCATTTTGCTTTTAAATGACCGTCGGGTTGAAACCTTAGCATGCCATTGTAAGCCAAAACAACTTACAATGTATAAATATATATAATATATATATAAGTAAAGTAACACGGAATCACATAATGACCGATGCAATAATTTATTTCGACCCTACGGCCTTATTCAAGCATCCAAGCGAGGCGGTTACATTTTTGAAAATGAAAAAAGAGAAACTCAAACTCACTATACAATACACATATAAAGAGAGCGACAACATATTTAATACATATATGGAGAGAGAGGGAAATGAACTATAGTGTGTATTGTATAATATGTGTATTGAATAGTGAGTGTGAGTTTCTCTTTTTTTATTTTCAAAAATGTAATCGCCTTGCTTGAATAAGGCCGGAGGGTAGAAATAAATTATTGCACCGGTGATTATGTGATTCTGTGGTACTTTACTTTATTTTATTCTTGCTCTGTTTATTACATTGAGCTCTCATACTCGGATTTCCTTCTGGAATTTATTTCACTCTAACACACTATATATATATATATATATATATATATATAGAGAGAGAGAGAGAGAGAGAGAGACTTCTTACTAGGTGATATGTTTGGTATATATCTGATCTATAGTGCTCAGTACTAAAATAGTTATGAGTAGAGCTGTTCTATTTATTTGTGAGTTGTTTGGCTTGCATCGACAAGTCGAGATTTCTATGCGACCTCCTCAGAGCTGATCTCTCCTTGAACAGTTCAATAATAGATTGGCTCTGAGGAGGCAGCACAGAATGAAATCTCGACTTGTCTCTGTTAGCCAAACAACTCACAAATATATATATATATATAAACTGATCCCCACTCTAAAATCTATGTAATTTCATTGCCTCTCATATGATTTTGCTTTGTATCTTAGCTGACAATTTAATAATATCATCATCTTACAATGTATATATATATATATATATATATATATATATATATATATAAATATATGAAGCAATCCAACAAAAGATATAAGCGTCAACTAATATCTTATAATTAGTGAAACATCCGGATAAAAACTGAAGCTCAATATACTGGATAGAGCATTAATATTATAATATAAAATGAAGTAATAAAATAAGGTGTCAATCAAATTTTATTAGAATTCAAAGTTCAAGCAAAGTATCCTTAAGTCCTTAGCTCATGAGTTTTCAAAGATAATTCTTCTCTTCAGAGGACCATTACCGCAGTTATACTACTACAGGTAATAAAATTACGCTTTGAAAATATATAAAATTGTATACACAAATACATAAATAAAATACATAAATTACATATTACATTATGTATTTGTGTATATAATTTTATATATTTTCAAAGCGTAATTTTATTACCTGTAGTAGTATAACTGCGGTAATGGTCCTCTGAAGAGAAGAATTATCTTTGAAAACTCATGAGCTAAGGACTTAAGGATACTTTGCTTGAACTTTGAATTCTAATAAAATTTGATTGACACCTTATTTTATTACTTCATTTTATATTATAATATATATATATATATATATATATATATATATATATAATGAGAGAGAGAGGCTTATGACTTATCTGACAATTTAATATCATCTGAACTGCTGTCTCAAAATTACAACAGTGTAAATATCGTGTTATCTTTGGCTTTTTAAAAAACTTTTTAATAATGACTGAATTTTGAAATACGCAATCTTTAAATTTTAGAGATCTTTTTTGTCTATCAAGTTGAAGGAATGTTTTCCTCTAGTTCTGTCCTGCCTTCCTTTTGCCAAACACCCAGATAACAATTATATTTAAAAAAAAGAAAAGAAAACCCCTCCTCCACCGTGAATAATTGTTAATGTGTATAGAGAGAAAGAGAGAGAAGAATGAAGACACTAAAATACATGAAAGTTTTTAAGATAAACACGATTTTTTTTTAATTTTTCGTTTTTTTTTGTTGTTGTTTTTAATATTTTTTTTTAACTCCAAATGTTTAACTTCTTTTGCTCAAAGGTATATTTGCTACTAAACCAGACAGTGTTAAGAACAAAGAATAAATAAATAAAAGCATAAAAATTAACATCTATTCCTTTTTTTAATTTTTTTACATTTTTTATTTATTTTATTTATTTTTTTATTTTCAGTTTTATTTTTTATGATGAATAAAATTTCTTTTGTTTCCTTTCCTGTCACAGATGTAAATGCAGAATAATAATAATAATAATAATAATAAATAGAAAGTAACGAACAATTTACTTTTTATTTATTGGGGGGAAAATGGTAGTAATTCACAAAACACTACAAAACTTTTATGAGAGAATAATGTGTCCAAATTAATATCTATATAATGATACGCTAAAACACTTCATGTTCATACGTACGTTATCACCTTTCACACACATTTTTTTTTAATGAGATAGTCCGATTAGTAAAGATTGGTAATTAATATGATATCGCTCAGGTAAACAATTCCGACTTTACCCATTTTTAAAATGAATTGTTCCAAAATCAAAAGAAATCTTTTATATTCATTTTATTTCGCTTTTTTAAATAAAGATTTTAAAAGTTAAATTTAATTATTACGATATCGTTTGGTCATTATGTTGTTTTAATTTCTATTCATAAAATTAAATAGCTTCCAAAACTTTCAATCTCTTAATTGAAGGAGCATTTGCTAAGAATTTTAAAGCCAGTTTAAATAACTTTCTATTCGATAGTTCAAAAGTTTCAACTATTAACAAAAGATTAAAATGGTTGATTTTTTTTATGAATAAACCGAGATGCATTATGGTGGATTTCATTTCGTAATAAAATTAATTTTTTAAAAAGGATTTTTTTAAAAATTCGTTTTACTTATGCTATTAATTTTTTTGATTTCAATAAATAATTATTAGTTACTGTTATTTTGATTAATATGTTTTATTCTTCTTGCGAACTATTTAAGCCACAAGTTAGTCTTTACCCATTCTGATGAGTGTTTCTTGCACAAGACCCCGAGTCAGTGAGTCGGGGCGAGCAAGAGCACCAATTATTTTGGTCGCATATAATATATATTTGTGTGTATGTATGTGTATTTATTGATAGTTATCTTTTGATTGGGGGGGGGGGGGAGGTAATAAAATGCTTTAATTTTAATTGGTTGAAACATTTTCAAGGAAAATAATATATAGTTTTTGTGTACGACGGTTTGAAGGATCAGACATGTATGTACACCCATATTTGCGTTTGGGAGTTACCTTTTCTTTCATGGCAAAGTTCCTAATATCTTGTTTATCTTCCCCTTACGCACACTTTTTTGATAAAAATACCCTCTTACCTTCATTTGACCTTTGTCAGAATACACATTGTATATGCCTGTATTTATTTTCTTCATTTTTTTATAACGGTTTATATTATTATTATTATTATTAAATTTTAAAAGAGACATTAATCTATTGGGAGTTTTTCATCAATTTAATGTTGCTACGTGTTTAAAAAAGAAAAACACAAACCCACAATAAAACCAGTGAATTATTCTTAAATTGATAATTCAGATTTGTTACAATTTCTTCAAAGTAAGATGCATAGGAGATAGGTAGAAAATAACAGATCAGATATCTATTATCATCACCAGTGAATATCTTTTATTTTACTTTGTTTTCATTTCTACTTTAAAATGCTTGCTGGATCCACAGGTTGTTAACAACAGCTGATAATGTATGATGTTATTCACTGATTTTCTTTTTTCTTGGCATTTTTTTAATACATAAAATTTGTCTTTTTTGTTTTCTGAACATTTTTACTTTCATTGTCTTGGGTCAAGAGTTTTGTTCAGTTAAATGAACTCATCTAGATAATCCAGTGAAATCAGAAATCAAGAACAAATAATGAACAAGAATGGATTTTAGATTTGTAATTTGATCTTCTTTTTACATCATAGCAGCCGATGTCCATTTGTGGGTTATTGATATTTTTCATAGAATTCAACTGCATACTTCCGCCTGACAACATAAGTCTTAACTGGACCTTACTTCTCCATATTGTATGAAGTATTCCCAAAGTTATGCCATGGAAATGTTTATAACTCAAAACAAAAAACTAGTTATCTGATTAGGATGAAATTTTGCATGGTGGTTACTGTTATCAAAGAGCATCAAATCCATGCATCAAATTTGGAAAAATCGGAAAAAGTTGAAATTCTGTAAAACTTTCGATCTTGACCGAAATCTTCAAGGTCAAGTTCAAAGACTACGGTCATATATTATGCAAGACATCATTGGTTACAATATGGGCCAAGTAGCTAGTCTCTACAATGAACAGAACCAAGTTATCACCAAAAGTATGACTTTCACCTTTTCCATGACGTTGACATTTGAGTTAGATATCCTCAAATTAAATCAGTTCTAAGTTTGACTATGATTGATACTGTGACTAAGTTTGGTGACAATTAGTCAAGCGATGTGTGAAGCTAGGCTGTACACAAGCAAACATAGTAACAAACCAACAAACTCGAGCGAAAACATAACCTCCTTGGCAGAAGTAATAATATAAATTGTAAACATGAAGATTGAAACCTTATTTTAGGTCATTACCTGAAATCATTTTTTAATTAAACTCAATCACGAAATTAATGGCCGCCGCCACATGAAATATGAGATTGAAACATAATTGTATTTGTGTAGTCATTCAATTTCCATTTTAATAATCTTGCTTTATTATTATATTGTTTTCCACGCTTTTTGCCCGGTATCAAATTGTAATATCTGCTCAGTCTCAAGAGGAAATTGTCCCAAGCATTACCTCCTCTGAAAGGAGAGAGATGGGTTTACTGCCTGTCACCTGAGATGCCCTCACTTGTGAAGAAGTATCGACGGGACTATGCGGATCATTTTTGTAACTGGTCTAGACTGACCCTTTTGGGGAACTACTTCTTCATATTAAAACCGACCTTCTATCATACTTTGCCCTGATGTGGAGGCAAGTAAATAGAACCAACTTAATAGTTACATTCACTATAATCAGTTAGCATAATATAATGAGTTAGCATAGTATAATGAATTGTATAATATAATCAGTTAGTATAATATAATCAGTTAGCATAATATAATCAGGTAGTATAATATAATGAGTTAGCATTATATAATCAGTTAGCATAATATAATGAGTTAGCATTATATAATGAGTTAGCATGAAATGAGTTCTTAAACTGGCCATGCTTGACCTTTGGTTCAGATTTGCATCCACCTAGAAAAGCAGGTAACTGAAATGTTGATACGTCTCTTGCTTTGCCCACTCTCACAAGTTTTACTTTGATATAAACATATACACTCTATAATGTCGTATGAAAATACAGTTATTGTTTAAGAAATCAAAAAACGAGGCTGTGCTTAAAAAAAAGAGGAAAATTGATTTTTATTTTTTTTAAATTTAATTTAAACATTTTTTTCTCCGGTTGATGTATTAAATAACTCAACGCACATGAAATTGTAAAGAAAAGAAAAAAATTTCCTTTTTACCATTTGCTTGTTATAATTTATTTTTCTTTTCTTTTCTTTTTATCTTATTGAATGAATATTGCAGTCTTATGAGATTCTTTTTTGTCTAGTGTGACCCTTGGAAATGTGTTATTGTTCAATTGCTAACAGAATTAAGCAACTATGTAAACAAAACAAAAACAACTGCCAAGCAACCTTCTGGTAAAAAACAAAGTATATTGCCCAGAAAAGTTGAAAGTGTTATCAAAAATCCCTTAAACAAAATCAAACAAACAGACCACCTCCGTTGCGCCCTCCTTTTTTATCCAGACACTTTTTGACTTCATTCAATGAGCATCTGTTATTATCAGTACTCTACACAGTACATCTATTACACATTTAATTACACATAAAATTACACATTTAATTACACATAAAATTACGCATTTAATTACACATAAAATTGCACATTTAATTACACATAAAACTGCACATTTAATTACACATTAAATTACACATTCAATTACACATAAAATTACACATTTAATTACACATAAAATTACACATTTAATTACACATTTAATTACACTAAATTAATCATTGTAACAGTAAGATAATGGACAAACATTCTTAAGCATATATTGCGAATTCTTTTTTATTATATGTTGGAACATTTTTTCAAAACTTCAAAAACCTTACATCAGCCGAATATTAAACGATTTTAATGACATTGAACATTTAAAATGATCATTCTTTGTCTGACAAAGCAACACAGACTAGAAATTCCTAAACATGTTCCGAAATACAAAAAAAATTTCACTCTTTGTCAGATAAAAAGAGTAGAAACTCCTAAACATGTTCCAACGTACAATACAGTTTCAGTCTTTGTCAGATGAATGGACTAGAAATTCCTAAACATGTTCCAAAATACAATAAATAAATTTTCAGTTTTTCTCTTATGAACGAACATTGAACAAGTTCCTAAATATGTTTCAACACATAATAAATCTCCAATCTTTTTCTGATAAAGAGATTAAAAGTTCCAGAACGTGTTTCAACGTGAGAAAAATGCAATATTTTGTCTACAGTTTTGTTCGCTTGTGATTGTTTGATTCTGTGATTATTTTCATATATGTATATGTATATATATATATATATATATATATATATATATATATCTCCACACAAATGTGTTTACAGTATTTGTAGTATTACGACTAATGTGCTTCACATTAATTATGACTGCAAACCACACGTTTGCATGAATATGCTGATGCAAATAATACTCGATGCTCAGTTGAAGAAATTCTGCAAATTCTACCAAGTTTCAAATGTGCTCACCCTCCTCCCTACGTCGAACACTGCCCCACCCGCCTGTCCCATGTAAATACAAATTTATTTTGATATTCTAGAAACTCCCTTCCCCAAACTGTTCACTTTCACTTTGCCTTTTTCTCTCCCCATTCGTAAATCCTATTCCAAGTGATGTTTACAGATTCATGACCCCCCCTCCCCTTCACTCACTACCTCTCCTTCCTCCCTTCACTCACTACCTCTCCTCCGTCCTCACCACAAATATTTTACCTTTTCTCTTATATTTAGAACTCTACCTACTTTGATCCTAATTTGAACATACATACATATATATATATATATATATATATATATATATAATCTTTATATATATTATATATATATATTATATATATATATATACATAACAACTCAATGATCCAAAAGAATAAGAGCCTCAATATATATTTGTTTCAGAAACTCCGGACTTGTTTTCAGAAACGCATAGAAATCATGAAGATTAAAATGATCTGGTATTCTACTGTGAATGAATTTCTGAAACAATATATTTATATATATATATATATATATATATATATATATATATATACTTATGGCAAGTGAGCTAGATAGAAACAGGAATCATCAGGCTAATTTATCAATTTATTTTGATTCCGACAAGGCTAACCAATCATGTCAAGCAAAAGACTTTATTTTCTCGACGGCTGTTTCATCTATACAATCAAACACAGTTTGAATATTACAGACAAAAAGAATCTTCCGGGGGAAAAGAAAAACAAGAAAAAATAGTCTCAGATTTACATAATTAGCTGCACACAAGCCGAATACTCGACGATCTTATCTTCCATTCGTTTGGTTAGAAGTCAGCCATTTTGATTATTAAAAATTCTGTCTAAAACAGAAAATATATGAAACTCAATCATTGCTTATTTACATTGTTTGCATTTGGACTATTGTCACAAGTTTAACAATCAGTAATCTCTCTTTCTTTCTCTCATATATATATATATATATATATATATATATATATAAAGCCCTATATATAAAAAAAACAACAAAAAAACTAATTAATAGAATTAACTTTAATATCAGTAATAATATACTAAAATGTCTATAGTTCTAACTATAGTTTCGTACTTATTACATAATTCCCGCCAAAACCTTCTATAATACTAACACGTGGTCTGTACCTGATTAACCTCATTCTCCTGAAGATGGACCCGGATGGGTCTGAAAGTACTTGGGAGACAAATCTAAACTATGGCAAATTCATCAGCTAATTCCCCTCCGAAACTAAGATCCTGATTCGGACTATTGAAAGGATCTACCAAAGGATATCTAGACATGAGTTGTCTTTTATATTCAACAATACTTGCCTGCAAGAGAAGATGCTGCCTAGATATATATATATATATATATAACAACTTAGAAAGATACAAAATTATGACATACTTATTAAGTTTCTTCATCAGTACAAATCAGAGGAAAGTCATCAACATTTTGCCAATACTTCAATCAGATTTTTTTTTGGGGGGGGGGGTAGAGTTTAGTTTGAATGTCACGTTTGTTATGTTTAATAACTGTTATCTGATCAGTTGAACTAAAAACAAATAAACTAAAAAAAAAAGCCTAGAAAGCCGGTTTATAAGAAGGTTGGAATGTTCCACTATGCTCAGATAGGCAAGTACATTCTCTGGGCTCTGATTGGCTGCCAGTCCATGAGTGAATAATCTAATATATAAAAATATTGCTTAATTCAAGCAAGAATGTTATTATCAACTCTTGGAGCCATAACAATGCCGGTGAGTGTAAATTTGATTTTACGACTTCATTGCAAGTGAAGGTGTCACTGACATGGATATGAATGTCAGCAACATAGGGCTCATCACTTATCTCATAGTCCCAACCAATGTTACATTCACTGCCGTTTATGATTCTTACTAGTCAGGATTTTTGCAAACACGCACATTTGATCTTATTTATCTAGATGGTTGAGTTGACTGTTCTCACATACTACGTTAGGTTTGCCCACATGAGAATATTGTGTTAAATAATGTGGTCGTAGTACATAAGAAGAATTCTCTAAGTGACGACGGCCGAACATGGTGAGTATGGATTCAGGCTTAAATCCCTGGTTCTCTTTATGGAAATTTTACAAATGCAAAATATCCTTAAGAATAATAAAGGGCCCAGTTCAAAAAGTTCCCCAGAAGATATACGCATATGAGAGATGTCTGAAGAATTCCCCACCCCCCACAAGGATAAATTGGTTGTCGCGGTACAAACAAACATAGGGGATTCCAGATTTGTGGAAAAAATATGTAAGCCCCAATTGCTCATCTCATACTAAAAAAAAAGGACTATTTTCATGCAACCCAAATATAAAAGAATATTGAGCAACGGGCATTTTAAAGCTTTACATTAAAGCAGTCTAGTATGCTGTCAACAAGACTGTTGTTGTTTTTTCTTTGAAAACTGAGTGTTTGTATTTACTCCATTGAAGCTTAAAGATTAAAAATCATGTGAAAGGATTAGAGGGCACAAGTATAAGAATGTTTACATTTCACTATGAGGATCAATTATACTTCAAGCACCCCCGGAAAAAGCAAATACCAAAAAGAACGCATTTATTTTCTTTATAAATCTTCAGAGTTTACAAAACAAAACGTTTTTGAGAATAAAACTTCTTTTAATTAAAACCAAATCTACAAGAAATCTATTATTGTTATTATAGTTCAACCGGAAGTAAAATCAACCGGTGTCAACCCAAATGTGTTCCTTTTTGATATTTGCTTTTTCTGCAATGCGTGAAGTTTACTTGATCCCACTATGCTGTGTTAAAGAAAGACCTATTGATGAAAAGAATCTGGGTGTGGTGATTTGCGGTTTTCGGGTTTTTATTGTGCACTGTGAAATTCTTCTTCCTTTGAAATAATATACACAGCCTGTTTTTGGTTTTGCCTTTTCAAAAGAAAAAAACGAATATTATATATCTATATATCCACATCACTTCTCTTTTTTTACTCTTCTGACTTTTTCATTCTCTCCACTGTATAGATATCTTTTATCAAATATGCACACACACACACATATATATATATGAATTAAATTATATCAATATGAATGAAATTTATATAGATCTAAATGATTTCTGAAAGGATCGCGTTTTTGTTTAGGTATAAACTATAAAATGATATATTAATTTTTGAAATATATTAGACACAAATTAATAGCATACATTTGGTTACATATAAAAAACATTTATAAATAAACATACATGTGTGTATGCATAGATGTATGTATATCTATGTACACGTGTGATATATATATATATATACATATATATATATATTTATGTATATATATTATAAGAAAATTTACTTTATTATATGTGTATATACATAAAATAGTCAATTATACAGGGTGGGCCAAAATAAGGGTCCTATCTTTAAATTTGAATAACTTGAATTTGAATAACTTCCACAAAATAAAAGTTACCAAACTTTATGTGTGTGTAGACTGACCCTTCCGAGATTTTTTGAAATAAGCAAAACAAATTTTAGCCGAAAAACACTTCTTAAAACTTACAAAAACTAAAGTATTGTTTTTTACACTGTTTTGAGTTTTTTAAGCAAAAATAATGTTTTCTAAATGAGGGTACGTTCCTTAGGGCTAATACGGCTCATGCTTGCTTCGGAAGGGGTCCTTTACTTATTCTAAAAAAAAAAATTTTAAAAAATCAATAAATAAAAAAGTTATGAATTTTAAAAAATAGGACCCTTATTTTTGCCCACCCTGTATATACATATGATTTAACATTTTTTTTATAAAACCTGTCATATTTTATGGTTTTTCTTTCACCTCCCTACCTTTTTAAAATTGCATTTTCCATTTTAACAAATTCTTATGGACATTTTTGTGAGGCCGTCATCCTTAGAATAAACGGCCACATTTCTTTTTCAATCCATGAATTCCTCCTCCATGTACATTTTCTGCTATTTTTCTTCTCATTTTTATCCACTGAAATTGTTTCCATGACACATTGAAAAAAAAATATATTTGTTTGTTTATTTAATTTTTGACTGAGACCTTTTTCTATTTCTCAATTAATTTTCCGTTTTTTTTATTTTTTTGTTCTTTTTTCCACAAAGGAAAAAGAGAACACATTTTAGCTGTAGTAAATTAAAAAAAAAAAAAAAACTTAAAAAAACAAACAAACTTCATAGCCAATCTTTTGTAGTCGTAGTTAGTAGAGTAAAAACGCAAAAAAAAGATTTTTTAAACTTATGAGTATATAAAAACTTGAAAAACAAAAAATAAACAATTATAAGATAGACACCAATTTAGATATGAATAAATAGACACTTATTTTCAGAAAAGAAATCCATCAAATTGATATTTTTCAAATAAAATCCCTCAAAAATGCAATTAATTTGGTGATATTTTTTTAACGTCTCAATAGCCTTCAATTTCTCTTGATAATTTCTAACATTTGTACAAATTTGTTAAAATTGAAAAAAAAAATATTTTCATGTTCACATATAACTTGAAAGCTTGTGTGTGTGTATATATATATATATATATATATATATATATATATATGTGTGTGTGTGTGATTTTTAAATAAAATTTGATTCCATTATTAAACTGATAGTGGCTATCTAATCATAGGCGATTGATAAATGAACTGATATAATTTTGTGTGTAAAGAAGGGGGTGCTTGACTTAACTTAGTAAAATAATATAGAATAATGATTGGTAAGAAATTCATTATCTGTATTGTAAGTTTAGCTCGGGCCACTGGAGCCATTATTTGTACCAGCCGAAAACAAAACATCAAGTAATTGAGCAAATATCTACACGATGGAAAGTGATGACTGTAAAAACTAATTTTACTCACAAATTTTAATTTGTTTTTCAAGTCATTATTTTCTACACATGATTTTGACCTCTTAACCTGTCCTACACTTTCACCCGACATTTCCAAACAAGGTCGGTTGTTGCTTCAATTCGGGACCGAAGCAGAGACGTACATAGCTGTGGACGTCCCCAGCTATGTACGTCTCTGCTTCTGCAACACCACGTCGCCCCTTTACAAGACACGGAGGAGACAAGATATTTTAGTTGTCTTGTTTGGCTCAAGGCGACACAAAAAGAGCACCTCTGCCTGTCTTGTGCCGCACACACACATATTATCTATATCTCTATCTATATATATATATATACATTGTTGTGCAAAGTATAACTAACTCACAAATATCACTCATTTAATTGATTGATCAGAAAGATGGTAGTCATTCTTTTTATCAAGTAGTGAATATTCATATATATATATATATATATATATAATGAGAGAGAGAGAGAAAGAGAGCACGTATCACAAGTTAGTAGAAAAAACATCAAACTACTTGATCATAGGTTTTACAAGGGCTAATATTAATTATTTTATTTAAATACTATACATTAGTATCCGCTGGGGATGCCCGGGTTTCATCTATCTGGTCATCCTGGATTAAGTAGAAAATCCGGCTTGTTTATATTTCAGAAAGATTCATCAGTCCCGTTATGAGGGAAGTGTCCCAAATCGAAAGTTAACTGGTGAAAGTCGTAATAGTTCCCTGTTTAAAATATTTCTAAATGGTTTTACAAGCTTCTTGCTGTTTGATAAAGCATAGATATTTTCTCCTAAATCCAGGATGATCAGATAGATGAAACCCGGGTATCCCTAGCGGACATAGTAATGTATAGCATTTTGATAAAATAATATATAAGAGAAAGACAGACAGACAGACAGACACATGTTTATATGTTATTTTTGGAGTTTTATTAAATTTTCATCATTTTGGGGCATATTTTTAAAAAATTTGAAACCATTAATATTCTGTGGGTAAAACTTGTGTGGCTGATTCTCAGGGCATCACATGTATAGTTCATATATCAGATCCATTGCTCTTTCTGCTTCTCGTAAAGTCGCTTCTCTCTATCACTCCAAATACTTTCTCATGCCTGAGCTTGGCTTATCTGATCTTTAGACAGCTTTGTTAAAAGAAGGTTAGGGTTAGGGTTGTTTTATTATCTAAAGACTACTTCCATAATCTAAAGACTATTCTTCCTTAGCCTTTTTATCTTTAATGTCATCGCTCAGTGAAAGAGAATCCTTCTAGACTGAGGCAATTTTAAATGTTTTTTCCCAATCCATAGTGTAACTTTGAGGGATCTGAATTAAAAAAAAAAAAAGACCTTGTGTCCAACTCTGCCCTCATGGGAATGCAATTAAATAGGGACCGTTATAGTGTGTGTTTTCCAAATAGACTAAATGATATTTAGGAATTCAATTTTAAAAAGATGTGAATTTGTAAATGCTCTCTCTCTTTCTCATATATATATATATATATATATATATATATATATATAAGTTGAAAAAGAATAGTAAAATAACGTTTTAAAAACCAATGAAATAGTATTTACACAAACGTTATTTTGTAAAGTGCTCAATGTTATAAATTTAAAAATATATAACGGAGCTAATGCAATTCGTAAAATATATATTGCCAATTAATCTCTGCCTGTAAATTCATTGTTTATTCATGCACAGTATTCGTGAACACACACACACACATATATATATATATATATATATATATATACCTTTTGTCTTAATCTCATTCTTGAAATGGGGTTTATAAATTTTAAGTTTTCTAATTTTTTCTCCCATGGCAACGAGAGAAAGAAAATGTAATCTTGTTTTCAAATCAATATTTTATTGGGCTTAAATTATTTTCCTAACATTCGTTATGATTAATTTACACTTTTATTTTTCAAATTATTGTCCGTTTTTGTAGTATTTTTCAAAAAACATTTCGGACTTTATTGGTGGCTGTTGCTTTCGATATTATTTTTCGAAATTGATTTGCCTAACATCTTCAAGAAGAAAGGCGGCAAAACAGACTCTACCTTCAGTAGCCTGACAAAGCCAGAATCACAAAAGAAAGACTTCTTTTTTAATGTTTTTATTTTTTTTAATCATTTAACAACTATAGTCAAAAAAGTCGAGCAAAAAAATGAAAATAAATAAAAAGACAATAATCTAAATATAAGTCATGTTGGTGCTTCGTCTCCTTTGCTCGTGATAATTAAGAGAAACAAAAGAAACACACAAATAATTGATTAACTTTAAAATTAAATGTTTATAAACATCGACATGGGCCACACTTCCATGGTATAGACCTGTAAACCATTAATAACATGACCTTTTATTGGAGGTGAGGGGGGGGGTCAAATACTGATTATATATATATATATATATATATATACATTAAATGGAAATGAAGAAACGTTTTTTTTTTCTTTAAGAAATTAGTTAAAAACGAAAAATACAGGTTGACAGCATTATCATAGCATGACAATATATTCACTCCAGCTGAAATTAAAGATTTTGACTGAACTTTTTTTTCGCTTGTACCAAAACTAATGGAAAATGAAGTCTATATCGCAACTTCCCTAGATTTAATAGTTAATTCTAGCAAGTGTGGGGTCTGCAAGATACCCAGGAATCTGGCTAAAAGAACAAATAATATAGATGGATGTTGATTGAAAAAAACATAAGTGATCTCCCTTACTTTGCCACCCTAAAGTAAAAATGAGCTGTTTCAGGGTTTTAGCTAACTGTACATTATTATTATTATTATTATTATAATAACAAGCCGCGCATGCGTGGTCCCCCTCTGTATGTGACTCGTAAAATGCAATAGATTTGGGCAATTTGGGGCATTTTTGACCCCCATTGTACCCCCTGGGGGCGCGAACCAGAATTTTTCTGAGGTCAAGGATGCTCATTTTATATCCAGAACAATTGCCTCTACATTTTGGCCAAGTTTCAGAAAAATTGAATGGATGGATCAAACGTTATGGGAGAAAAGGGTCATGTTTTGCCATTTTGGGGGCTTTTGACCCCCTGGTGGCGCGAACCAGATTTTTTCCAAGGTCAGAAATACTTATTTTCTATTAGGAACAATTGCCTCCATATTTTGGCCAAGTTCCAGAGAAATTGAATGGATGGATGAAAAGTTATGGGGCAAAAAATGTCATTTTTTTCCATTTTGGGGCCTTTTGACCCCCTGGGACTAACCAGATTTTTTTCAAAAATCGGAGAATGTCACGTTCTAACCTGACAAAAGTTACAACTTCATGCAAAATTTCAGAGAAATTCAATGGATGGTTGCGGAGAAAAATCCGGACGGAAATGCCTCAAAACATAGGTCCCCCGATTTTATAAATCGGGGGACCAATTATATTTATAATAATAATTATTATAATTATATTTATAATAATAATTATTATAATTATATTTATAATAATAATAATAATAATCGGTTGTTGTCGGTAAGCAATCACTAACAATGAGCTGTGAGGAGAACTATTGAGTATGAATAATAATTATTATTATTATTATTATATTTAGGCAGTCAGACGGTTTCAGGCGGTCAGACGGGTTCGAACGCGGTTCATAAATTCAGAAGAGAATTACGATTCTAAGCCCTAATCCATTAGGCCAACGGAAATCGCCACAGACATTACTGAAATTAAGGTACACTTAAAGCCAGCGGCAGGATTCAAACGTTCCGAAATCTAACAGGCGTGTAAGCTTTGCTTTGAACTTATTATTATTATTATTATTATTATTATTATTATTATTATTATTATTATTATTATTTTCAATCCATTAAAACAAGAGAGGTGGATGGACTGGGCGGTTGTTGCTTCAATTCGGGACCGAAGCAGAGACGTACATAGCTGTGGACGTCCCCAGGTATGTACGTCTCTGATTCTGCAACACGTCGCCCCTTTAAGTGAAAAAGGGGGGGGGGAATAGAGAAAAATTGAGAGAGGTAAAGAGAAGTATAATATAAAGATGTCACACTTCTTTTTTTGTTATGGTCCCGGGCAACGCCGGTAGCCCTGCTAGTTTATATATAATATAATGATGATTTATATATATATTTATATATAATATAATGATGATTGTTATATATATTTATATATAAAATACTGATTATTATTTATATATAATATGATGAATATTTGTATATAATATAATGATTATTTATATAGTGATTATTATTTATATCTATACAATATAATGATTATATATAATTATTATGATTATTATATATTTATATATATATATATGATGATAATATATGTATATATAATATAATGATGATGGTGATTATTGTATATGATGATGATGATGATGCTGATTATTAGTTCTTAGTATTTTATGATTATCTCTCTCTATATATAAAGTTAGGTATGTGCATATGTTTATATATATGTTTGTGGTTTTGATAGAAAGATACTTGGCGTAACGGTGGATCATGTGGACTATATTTAGCTTAATTTGGCTTGATGTTAAAACGTCAAAGAAAGCTGGAAACCTTTCGTGAAATTTTAACCAAAATTTCAGTTTCTTTGGATTATTTTAACTGATTGTTAAAGAGCTTAATATAGGCACAATCTTCCATTTAAACATTAAAATGTTTCGGATTTGCATGAAATTTTATCCCATAATTATTGGAATTAAACAAGATACCCTGAATTTCAATTTCTTCTTAAGATCTCTTGAACTTAAGCCCCAAATTTTAGATATTTTCCTAGAATCAAAATCATTTATAGGAAAAATAAAAGTGGTGCAAAACTGTTCAGTGAATCCATTTTATTATTCACTAGCAGAATACCTGTTTTGGGGTGGATATTCTGCTAATATATATATATATATATATATATATATATATATATATATAGGAAATATTGAAATGATGAAAAAAGTAAAGTTACACACTTTACAAGTTTATCATAATCATCAGGTGTTAAAACAACGAAGTTAAACACCTAATGATTATAATAAATTTGTAAAAATGTTGTTGTTTTTACTAAAGAGTCACCACTGACCAGGGCCCAAAGGCCACTCGAGGATAAAAGTTAATGGGTGTCAGGTGGACGGTGAGACAACATCGTGGTGATTGGTAATGCTGGTGGAAGTTTGGCAGAATTTGATTATTTAAGAGGACGACTTAACAAGAATTTGTTTACATTGGACTTGAAAACGATAATGCTGTAGTCAACTGGGAAGCAGCCCAGCTGTTGTGTGTTCTACAGACGGGTAGTTTTAGGAAAGAAACTAACTTTACATTTTTCACCATTTCAATATTTCATATAACAATGCTCTATCCCCAATATCGACCATTTCCCTGTCACAATAGGATTTAATATAAAAGAATTATCTTTATATTATTCAAATAAATTTTGTTTTTTCTGACAAGGTTTTTGCGATGAAATTACGACTTATTTATATGCCGAGGACTGCTTTTCGCAAAGATAGTGTGACCACCATTCATAAACGTTTGGTTATTTACAACTTTCACTGTTGGTGTGGAACCGACTGTGTGGCGCCATACCATTCTGAATTTTCCAACACGTCCTTAGCAATATCTGTAATTTCAAATTGCATACATCCAGGCACTCCCAGACCAATAGCTCCGCCGAATGAGGAACATTTATTGGAGAACGAGTCCTGTGCCAAAGCTTACAGTTACAAGGGGGTTTCTGTACTGCACACAACACGGTCTAAATATTACCGTAAAATATTAGAAGCAATAGTTATTACTATGCGGCAACTGTCTTTGTGTAGGCAAGAAGAGTATTTCCACAACCTTGAGTTTGTGGGAATGTGCTAAATTATATATAACATGTAATAATCTAAAAGAAAATTATACAGTTCAGATTGATTCAAGTAAGAATCAATTTCCAAAGCAATGATGAAGCTCAATATTCAATAGTTTTTTTTTCTTTCAACAGAGCTGTTAATCAATAATCTAATCTTGGTATAACCTTGATTTAATATATATATATATATATAAACACAAACACATTCTGATCTACTTTATTATTATCTATTTTCTGGCCCATGAAGTATTTAATATTTTACCTGAACACTTTTTATGACAATGGAGCACCAACAAAATTTTGCATAATGAAAAATCTCTTTTGTAATATAAAATGAATATCAAAACGACATTTTCTTGTAAATATGTGTACATGATTCCTTTTCCATGGCTTGTAGTATTTCCATAGATGGTGGCTTTTTCTTCTTCTTTTCTTAACAAAAAAAAAAAAAAAAAAGAATTGAACCATTTTAAGAAAGAAAAAAAAATCCAAAACGCACACAATGAATGGAAAGTTTCGGCTTCACCATCATTAAATTAGTTGCCTTAACTCATAATTGGTGAAAGTAAAAAACAAAAAAACTTTAAGTTTTAATTAAAAAAAAAAAAATTAAAAGATCATTTTCTTTTTAAATGAGCGTTTTCTTTCACATTAACATCTGCTCAAGTCAAGTACAGATATTCAGAATGACAAGAGAAAACAAAAAAGAAATAACAAAAAATGGTCATCTGTTAATTGTCTGATTCACCAAATTAATGCAAAAAAATTTTTTATTTTTATTTAAAAAATGTTTGAAAAATGAAAAAAAAACTCCATTTTGTAATTGACTAGATATAAAAATGCAGCTGGATTTTTCTTATTTGATTTTTATGATCATCAGTAATTTTATATTTTTGAAAGATAATTTTAACCAAGGGACATAACCAGTTATGCTTCACAGTTAAAATGAGGGTAATTTACTAGTTGACGGTTGTTAATTAATTACAGCCAGATAGGTTTCCATATTACCAACAGAAAAAACTACTTTGTGCTAAAATCATGATCTATGTTATTTTCTTGATTAAAAACGTATTTTAACTACTTAGCATGTTTACGGAAAGATTAAAACTTAAATTCCACATGGTGGCCTGTTTCGGACCACCTTGTCAAGAAAATTATTTAGAGGCAAATAACACTAGTTACTTTTGGAAATATATATTCAAACAAAAAACTACCCGTTATCTGGCAGCTATTAATCTAGCTCGAAGTAGTCTGTTTAAATGTATAACTTACATTACATATCTTTAATAAAAATCTATTATAATTTCAAAAAGCTAATACTTTTCATTTAAATTATCTCCCTTGAAAATTAATAAACACAATATTTTAAGAACGGTTTTGGTAATTTTTCCTTTTTTCATTAAATCACTTTAATTAATTACTGTTAATATCGACAAAACGATTGCATATATATAGGCAAAAATAGGACAATGAAATTACAATTGAATAATATCAAACATTAATTTATTATAAACTGTTTGAAAAATAGTTATGCAAATTAGGCATAAAAATAGCTGTGTTTGGGTCTTTTCTCTTTACTATATATACAGTATTTCAAAAGACTGTATATTTGATTTAAATAACAATTTGATGGTAATATAGGTGTGTTGAATAACAAAACTTTCACATTCATTTATGTAGGAAGAGATGACTCTAGTTACTTCCGGTTTGGATAGCCGGTTTGGAAGTAATTAGAATTATCTGTTCCTACATATTTTGTTGATTTTTAGTTTTAATGTTACTGTAAATACGGTAACCAAGTAATATTTGTTAAGTATTGTTCTTGCGCAAGACAATGACATCAATTGTGATGTCAATATGAAATAAGTTGTTTGGCAGTAAATGTCGAAAGTAGTAATAATGAAGTACTGTCGAAACCCATTTCACTGTAAATAATTAACGTCCTTACACTAGTAAATTACCAAAATGAGATTAATACTTTAGAATCAAAATAAAAGTTTTCATGATTTTTCTTATCTGTTTAATTACACTGATTTACAAAACGCTTTCTTTTGTTCTGAGGCAAGCATTTCAATAAGTGTGGTTTACTCATTTTTATGTAATGAATCCAAACTTCCAATCACTAAATCTAGTCTAATTTGTTTTTCTTTCGCATTTCCCGCTATTTACTATAATGTGTTTATAATACGTAATACAATATATTTATTGAATGCAAAAGTGTATATAACAAAAAAAAACAAAAAAACTACAATTTCCAAGGTTTCAGGTGTCACGATTGATATTGGACATTAGTTAAAAACAATTTTTTTTTAATATCATGATTTATGAATTTATTGTGATGTTATGTCTTGTTTTTATTTATTAAAAAAATGTAGACGCCCCATTTTTTTAAATGTTAATTTTTTTTTTAATAAAGTGGAGTGGGTTTACGTCCCTTTGTTAGAGTTATGGTTTCAATATTTATCTCCCTTGCAATCCTTTACGAAATTTCAGGACTCCATATTAGATTTTTCGAATATACCCAGTTTTTATTCACCATTCCGTAGATATCAGTCAAATTGTTATTAATGTCGTTTTTTTTTTTTCTAAAACAGTATTTGAAGTAAAAATAACTTGCTTGGGAGTCATACCGAAGCCCATGTGACTGTAAATAATAAGCGACCATACATTAGTAAATTACCCAAATTTGAATGAGAAAGATGGCCGTTATAATAAGAATAAAGCGAATATGGTGTGATAAATACATAAATTCTGATTTTATTATTGTTTTCAACTAATGTCGACTGTTAATAACAAAGTCATAATAGCTGTAAACTAGAGAATTACTGCGTTTATTACACATCAAAATGTCTTTCATGTGTCCCGTTTTTAGTTTAATGCATCACTTTTTATAATACACTCTGTTTATTTATGCTGAGTATCAAAAACACGGCACATAACGTAAAAAGCATAACATAGATTATTAATTTCTAAAAAAAAAAGGGGAAGCTTACTTTCTTATCAGTTTTTCAAAATATTAATTTCAATTCAGCATCCATCAATTGGGCTTAAACATTTGTTCATGTAATTTATCACTGAACATTTCAATAGTTTGTACAAGTGTGCATACATGCATATCTAAAAAAAAAAGAAAGAAAAATGGCTGTTGGCTGAAACTGGATATCCTATTTGAAATCAGTATAACAAAATTAGATCAGAAAACCTACTTATATGCTTGTCTCAATTTTTTTTTCTTTTTTCAAAAGCAATCTAATTGGTGTATGTTAATTTTTAAATTGGTGTATTTTAATTTTTCTACAAATTTCCAAATTCTCATCTCAAACTCAAGTTTCTGTTTAGAATTGTTCAAATCAAATAAATTCTTCGAATTAGAAATATTAAAAACTCATCTGAAACTAATTCTTTTTGTTTTGTTTTAGTTTTTATTGAAAACATTGAAGAATAAACATTTGATTAAGCTTCAGATTTATATTTCAAATCCTAACGACTAAGCTGTTGTTAACTAAACATAAACATGATGTATGTACCCAATTTTGAGCAACTCTGATGTTTTGATCAAAATTAAATGTGTTTGTCTTATATTGCGATATACTCACCATTGTTTAATTGAAAAGAAGAAGAAAAAAATGCAAGTCACTCTCTCACAGAAATTCGAGTCCCCCCTCCCCCCACAACCCTTGACACCACTCCCTCCTTCACCATCCACACGCACATGCGCACACACACATAAAAAAATCTTTAACTAATAAAAATAAATAAATAAAAAATACAATCTTTGCTGTGATCATGTAAGTTGATGAAATATGTTTTGAAAGGCAATGGAAAACAGAAGACTTTGCTCAGATTGGGAAAATAAATTACATATTTCTTTTAAAAGAAGAGAGAGAGAGTTACATACATACTGAAGTTTACCTGCACAGTCATAACAGTT
>CAUVYP010001058.1:62500-91520 GCA_963556195.1 Sepiola atlantica
AACTTGGCGGTAAAAACACCCGATTAATTTAGAATTTAGAGAAGGGGATCAGTTACGCATAAAAAATTTCACATAAAATGATCACCTATTTCTTGGTTACCAGACAGTAATTAAGAGCCACTTTATAACCGTACAGGGTAATCGGGCTGTAACTCCTTAAATTCTTAGAAAATCATGTATTTAAAAAAGCAAAATTGTTTCTCTTGTTGTTATATAAATTTCTAAGTTATTTTTTTTTTGTAACTATAATTCAGTTTTTTTAATCCTTGGTGGCCATCTTGTCTAAAAATAGTTTTAATTAAAAAGATTATTTTTACTTGAAAAATTTGTTTCTTCTTCTTTCAAATAAATCGTTGAAAGTTCGAGGGAAAATCAGTAAAAATACAGCCTATTCATTGTCCGCCATTTTGGCTGTGAAACGACGAATTAACCACTTTATCTTCCAGTGATTTACCAATTTTGAAGTAAAAAGAAAATGACTCGACCAGTTGCCGATACTAAAAGACTAGATTATAAAATAGACAATTTTAATATATAAAATTATTTTTAACATGAAAATCATTAGAAGTACTGATTGTAAGCTAAAAATAAGTTATTTAGAACTAATAATGTCAATATTTTGACATATTTTGACATATTTTGTAACGGGGCTATTTTACGATTGTCTTCCATTTTAGGAGAACAACCGTAAAATAGCCACGTTACAAAAAACGACCCATTAACAAGAGTGGAGATTATTGCAAGTTAAAATTATATGGAACTGAAACCCTCTCTAAAAATTGAACTATAAATGTCTTTAAATGCTTTAATAATGAGCGGATTTAGTAATACTACGGAAACAATGTTTTCGTACAATTAAGCAATGAAAAACTTCAACGACTCGTCTGAAAAGAAGAGATAGACAGACAGACAGACAGACAGAGCGATAGAGATGAAACAGAGAGAGAAAAAAAGAAAGAGAAAGACAGAAAGAGAAATAGCGGGGAGATAAAGAAGAAAGATAGAGAGAGAGAGAGAGAGAGAGTGAGAGAGAGAGAGAGAAAGAGAGAATCGTTTAATACAGAAATATTCACTGATTTATTTGAGTCACACATTATGAAACAAGAACAAATATTCAGTCTGCGCGTTTAGTGATGAAAACAATATTTCAATGGCTACTATAGATATGCGTGGACGCATCTCCAACTCACATGCTATTTCAACAATATATGCGTGGACGCATCTCCAACTCACATGCTATTTCAACGATATATGCGTGGACGCATCTCCAAATCACATTCTACTTCAACAATATATGAAAAATGTTAAAACATCTCAGATAATTAAAGTCTTAATGTTTACTGAGATGAAATCTAAAATAATTAACATAAAAACTACTAAAATTCTGTTCGAAAAAATAATTCAATTTAATTTGTAAATACTGCCTTTGACAATAGCAAGTAATTTCTGATCGGAATTCAAGTTTAAAATCAAAAGTCAAGTAGTAGGGTTCATGTGTGCCCCTGAACAAAAAGAAACCATTAATATTCTAACGCCCCCCCCCCGCTTGAATATAAAAGAACATAGATTTTCTTCTCATTTTTTAATTGTTAAATAACGTTTGTTGACTTTACTTTTTTTTAAATAGAAAAGTTTTAAAATGTTTGTAATTACAATTTAAATCTCTATCTCTGATCTTTATTTTTGTAAATTTTGGTTTTTGATTTATTCTTTTTTTGAAAAGACGAAGGATATATATATATATATAAAACTATATATATATATATATATATATATATATACACATACATATACATACATATATATACATATATATATATATATACATACATATATATACATACATATATATATGTATATACATGCATATATATACATATATATATATGTATATATATATACACATATATATATTTGTATATATATATATATATTTGTATATATATATACATATTTGAATATTTAAATATATATATATACATATTTGTATATAAATATGTATATATAATGTATATATATATATTTGTATATATATTTATGTATATATTTATGTATTTACGAATTTTCCGTTTACGAATTTTCCTGTGACGAGTTTTCCGGGCACCCTACATACATATATATGTATGTAGGGTGCCCGGAAAATTCGTAAACGGAAAATTCGTAAACGGAAAATTCGTAAATGGAAAATTCGTAAACGGAAAATTCGTCACTTTTGGCCAAGTAGGAAAATTCGGCAATTATCGAATAAATATCGATTGAAAATAGATTTTAGTACCGTTTTTACAGGAGATATACTTGTACATACGAGGCTACCCACCTCCCCAGTGGAGAACATTTTTTCATATTATTTTTTGGTACTTGTGCAGTTTACTAACCGGGCTATTTTTTAGATAAGATTTTCAAGTTAAATTAAATTTTTACGATATCTTTTGTTTATTAAATTGTTAGGTAAAAGTACAGAATAGTTAACCCCCCCCCCCTCACTCCATGTTAAGAATGACTTTCTAAATAATGTTATTTCAACCCAGTTCGTAATTACGTTACGAAATTAAAAATTTGAATCGGGTTATAGTTTACATAAAATTTTCAAGTTAAATTCAATTTTTACGATATCTTCCGTTTATTAAATCGTTACGTGAAAGTACAGAACTGAAAACTGCGCAAGTCGATAGAATGTTTTTGGCGTTTGGTGAGAGTTATTTGTTTTTCACCCTTTCGGGGTAATAAATAAAGACCTGGTCAGAGATAGGTTAGTTTGGAAGTCAATTTCTTAAAGCCGTTCAAAGCACGCCAGCAGATTTCCAATATTTTTTTATAACTAGTTTGTTTCAAATATTAATTTAATTTTTCGCGACCCAATTGTGTTATATTCACACACACGTGTCTTTTTTTCCACCATTCACTGATACACACTTTTTAGCCAATTTTTAAAAAAACTTTCTGAGGGTTGCCATGGAGACGGGCAAGGTGAGTGAGGAGGCGGTGGGGGGGGGGGCGAATTGCAATCCGCCAAAGACGCCAACTTCTTCGAAGGGTTAAAAACCGGCTTCAAACTGTTGTTCAGATCAACGTTTCTTTCCGAGAAACGTTGACACGTGTTGATATCCGGCTAGTTGGCGACGAAGACGAAACCAACGCTTTGATGATTGTCTTTTGACGCAAACATACTTCACTCTCGCTGGCTGTTGATCGGCAGGTGGGGGGGGGCGGTCGTGCCGGCGGCGGCCGGGAGGTTATGTTTTCAAATCACAATGTTGGTTAAAAAACGTTTGTTTCTCTAATATTTTCCTCATATATATTTTAATCACGCAATATAGAGACTAAAATACAACTAACTGCTGGGATTGAGTAATGTTTTCAAATCAAAATGTTGGTTAATAAACGTTTGGTTCTCTAATATTTTCCTCATATATATTTTAATCACGCAATATAGAGACTAAAATACAACTAACTGCTGGGATTGAGTTATGTATTCAAATCAAAATGTTGGTTAATAAACGTGTATTTCTCTTATAGTTTCCTCATATATATTTTAATCACGCAATATAGAGACTAAAATACAACTAACTGCTGGGATTGAGTTATGTTTTCAAATCAAAATGCTGGTTAATAAACGTTTGTTTCTCTTATATTTTCCTCATATATATTTTAATCACGCAATATAGAGACTAAAATACAACTAACTGCTGGGATTGAGTTATGTTTTCAAATCAAAATGTTGGTTAATAAACGTGTATTTCTCTTATATTTTCCTCATATATATCTTAATCACGCAATATAGAGACTAAAATACAACTAACTGCTGGGATTGAGTTATGTTTTCAAATCAAAATGTTGGTTAATAAACGTTTGTTTCTCTAATATTTTCCTCATATATATTTTAATCACGCACTATAGAGACTAAAATACAACTAACTGCTGGGATTGAGTTATGTTTTCAAATCAAAATGCTGGTTAATAAACGTGTGTTTCTCTTATATTTTCCTCATATATATTTTAATCACGCAATATAGAGACTAAAATACAACTAACTGCTGGGATTGAGTTATGTTTTCAAATCAAAATGTTGGTTAATAAACGTGTGTTTCTCTTATATTTTCCTCATATATATTTTAATCACACAATATAGAGACTAAAATACAACTAACTGCTGGGATTGAGTTATGTTTTCAAATCAAAATGTTGGTTAATAAACGTTTGTTTCTCTAATATTTTCCTCATATATATTTTAATCACACAATATAGAGACTAAAATACAACTAACTGCTGGGATTGAGTTATGTTTTCAAATCAAAATGCTGGTTAATAAACGTTTGTTTCTCTAATATTTTCCTCATATATATTTTAATCACGCAAATTTCAAATATTATATATATATGTTTATTATTATTATTATTATTATTATATATATGTTTCAAATATTATATATATATGTTTCAAATATTAATTTAATTTTTCGCGTCCCAACTGTGTTATATTCACACACACACACACGTGTCTTTTTTCCCCTCGTTAACTGAAACTATTTTTAGCCAATTTTCTGAGGGTCGCCATGGAGACGGGCAAGGTGAGTGAGGATGGGGAGGGGGGAGTGTTTGCAAGCCGCCGAAGACTTCAACTTTCTTCGAACATTTAAACCCGCTTCAAACTGTCGTTCAGGTCAGACACGTGGATCGAGGCAGGGGCGGGGGTGCGGGCGGCGGTGCCGGCAGCGGCCGGGAGGTAATTTTTTCAAATCAAAATGCTGGTTAATAAACGTGTATTTCTCTTATATTTTCCTCATATATATTTTAATCACGCAATATAGAGACTAAAATACAACTAACTGCTGGGATTGAGTTATGTTTTCAAATCAAAATGCTGGTTAATAAACGTGTGTTTCTCTAATATTTTCCTCATATATATTTTAATCACGCAATATAGAGACTAAAATACAACTAACTGCTGGGATTGAGTTATGTTTTCAAATCAAAATGCTGGTTAATAAACGTGTGTTTCTCTTATATTTTCCTCATATATATTTTAATCACGCAATATAGAGACTAAAATACAACTAACTGCTGGGATTGAGTTATGTTTTCAAATCAAAATGTTGGTTAATAAACGTTTTTTTCTCTTATATTTTCCTCATATATATCTTAATCACGCAATATAGAGACTAAAATACAACTAACTGCTGGGATGGAGTTATGTTTTCAAATCAAAATGTTGGTTAATAAACGTTTGTTTCTCTAATATTTTCCTCATACATATTTTAATCACGGAATATAGAGACTAAAATACAACTAACGTCTGGGATTGAGTTATGTTTTCAAATCAAAATGTTGGTTAATAAACGTTTGTTTCTCTTATATTTTCCTCATATATATTTTAATCACGCAATATAGAGACTAAAATACAACTAACTGCTGGGATTGAGTTATGTTTTCAAATCAAAATGTTGGTTAATAAACGTTTTTTTCTCTTATATTTTCCTCATATATATCTTAATCACGCAATATAGAGACTAAAATACAACTAACTGCTGGGATTGAGTTATGTTTTCAAATCAAAATGTTGGTTAATAAACGTTTGTTTCTCTAATATTTTCCTCATATATATCTTAATCACGCAATATAGAGACTAAAATACAACTAACTGCTGGGATTGAGTTATGTTTTCAAATCAAAATGTTGGTTAATAAACGTGTATTTCTCTTATATTTTCCTCATATATATCTTAATCACGCAATATAGAGACTAAAATACAACTAACTGCTGGGATTGAGTTATGTTTTCAAATCAAAATGTTGGTTAATAAACGTTTGTTTCTCTAATATTTTCCTCATATATATTTTAATCACGCACTATAGAGACTAAAATACAACTAACTGCTGGGATTGAGTTATGTTTTCAAATCAAAATGCTGGTTAATAAACGTGTGTTTCTCTTATATTTTCCTCATATATATTTTAATCACGCAATATAGAGACTAAAATACAACTAACTGCTGGGATTGAGTTATGTTTTCAAATCAAAATGTTGGTTAATAAACGTGTGTTTCTCTTATATTTTCCTCATATATATTTTAATCACACAATATAGAGACTAAAATACAACTAACTGCTGGGATTGAGTTATGTTTTCAAATCAAAATGTTGGTTAATAAACGTTTGTTTCTCTAATATTTTCCTCATATATATTTTAATCACACAATATAGAGACTAAAATACAACTAACTGCTGGGATTGAGTTATGTTTTCAAATCAAAATGCTGGTTAATAAACGTTTGTTTCTCTAATATTTTCCTCATATATATTTTAATCACGCAAATTTCAAATATTATATATATATGTTTATTATTATTATTATTATTATTATATATATGTTTCAAATATTATATATATATGTTTCAAATATTAATTTAATTTTTCGCGTCCCAACTGTGTTATATTCACACACACACACACGTGTCTTTTTTCCCCTCGTTAACTGAAACTATTTTTAGCCAATTTTCTGAGGGTCGCCATGGAGACGGGCAAGGTGAGTGAGGATGGGGAGGGGGGAGTGTTTGCAAGCCGCCGAAGACTTCAACTTTCTTTGAACATTTAAACCCGCTTCAAACTGTCGTTCAGGTCAGACACGTGGATCGAGGCAGGGGCGGGGGGGCGGGCGGCGGTGCCGGCAGCGGCCGGGAGGTAATTTTTTCAAATCAAAATGCTGGTTAATAAACGTGTATTTCTCTTATATTTTCCTCATATATATTTTAATCACGCAATATAGAGACTAAAATACAACTAACTGCTGGGATTGAGTTATGTTTTCAAATCAAAATGCTGGTTAATAAACGTGTGTTTCTCTAATATTTTCCTCATATATATTTTAATCACGCAATATAGAGACTAAAATACAACTAACTGCTGGGATTGAGTTATGTTTTCAAATCAAAATGCTGGTTAATAAACGTGTGTTTCTCTTATATTTTCCTCATATATATTTTAATCACGCAATATAGAGACTAAAATACAACTAACTGCTGGGATTGAGTTATGTTTTCAAATCAAAATGTTGGTTAATAAACGTTTTTTTCTCTTATATTTTCCTCATATATATCTTAATCACGCAATATAGAGACTAAAATACAACTAACTGCTGGGATGGAGTTATGTTTTCAAATCAAAATGTTGGTTAATAAACGTTTGTTTCTCTAATATTTTCCTCATACATATTTTAATCACGGAATATAGAGACTAAAATACAACTAACGTCTGGGATTGAGTTATGTTTTCAAATCAAAATGTTGGTTAATAAACGTTTGTTTCTCTTATATTTTCCTCATATATATTTTAATCACGCAATATAGAGACTAAAATACAACTAACTGCTGGGATTGAGTTATGTTTTCAAATCAAAATGTTGGTTAATAAACGTTTTTTTCTCTTATATTTTCCTCATATATATCTTAATCACGCAATATAGAGACTAAAATACAACTAACTGCTGGGATTGAGTTATGTTTTCAAATCAAAATGTTGGTTAATAAACGTTTGTTTCTCTAATATTTTCCTCATATATATCTTAATCACGCAATATAGAGACTAAAATACAACTAACTGCTGGGATTGAGTTATGTTTTCAAATCAAAATGTTGGTTAATAAACGTTTGTTTCTCTTATATTTTCCTCATATATATCTTAATCACGCAATATAGAGACTAAAATACAACTAACTGCTGGGATTGAGTTATGTTTTCAAATCAAAATGCTGGTTAATAAATGTTTGGTTCTCTAATATTTTCCTCATATATATTTTAATCACACAATATAGAGACTAAAATACAACTAACTGCTGGGATTGAGTTATGTTTTCAAATCAAAATGTTGGTTAATAAACGTTTGTTTCTCTAATATTTTCCTCATATATATCTTAATCACGCAATATAGAGACTAAAATACAACTAACTGCTGGGATTGAGTTATGTTTTCAAATCAAAATGTTGGTTAATAAACGTTTGTTTCTCTTATATTTTCCTCATATATATCTTAATCACGCAATATAGAGACTAAAATACAACTAACTGCTGGGATTGAGTTATGTTTTCAAATCAAAATGTTGGTTAATAAACGTGTGTTTCTCTAATATTTTCCTCATATATATCTTAATCACGCAATATAGAGACTAAAATACAACTAACTGCTGGGATTGAGTTATGTTTTCAAATCAAAATGCTGGTAAATAAACGTTTGTTTCTCTAATATTTTCCTCATATATATTTTAATCACGCAATATAGAGACTAAAATACAACTAACTGCTGGGATTGAGTTATGTTTTCAAATCAAAATGTTGGTTAATAAACGTGTGTTTCTCTTATATTTTCCTCATATATATTTTAATCACACAATATAGAGACTAAAATACAACTAACTGCTGGGATTGAGTTATGTTTTCAAATCAAAATGTTGGTTAATAAACGTTTGTTTCTCTAATATTTTCCTCATATATATTTTAATCACACAATATAGAGACTAAAATACAACTAACTGCTGGGATTGAGTTATGTTTTCAAATCAAAATGCTGGTTAATAAACGTTTGTTTCTCTAATATTTTCCTCATATATATTTTAATCACGCAAATTTCAAATATTATATATATATGTTTATTATTATTATTATTATTATTATATATATGTTTCAAATATTATATATATATGTTTCAAATATTAATTTAATTTTTCGCGTCCCAACTGTGTTATATTCACACACACACACACGTGTCTTTTTTCCCCTCGTTAACTGAAACTATTTTTAGCCAATTTTCTGAGGGTCGCCATGGAGACGGGCAAGGTGAGTGAGGATGGGGAGGGGGGAGTGTTTGCAAGCCGCCGAAGACTTCAACTTTCTTCGAACATTTAAACCCGCTTCAAACTGTAGTTCAGGTCAGACACGTGGTTCGAGGCAGGGGCGAGGGTGCGGGCGGCGGTGCCGGCAGCGGCCGGGAGGTTATGTTTTCAAATCAAAATGCTGGTTAATAAACGTTTGGTTCTCTAATATTTTCCTCATATATATTTTAATCACGCAATATAGAGACTAAAATACAACTAACTGCTGGGATTGAGTTATGTTTTCAAATCAAAATGCTGGTTAATAAACGTGTATTTCTCTTATATTTTCCTCATATATATTTTAATCACGCAATATAGAGACTAAAATACAACTAACTGCTGGGATTGAGTTATGTTTTAAAATCAAAATGCTGGTTAATGAACGTTTGTTTCTCTAATATTTTCCTCATATATATTTTAATCACACAATATAGAGACTAAAATACAACTAACTGCTGGGATTGAGTTATGTTTTCAAATCAAAATGCTGGTTAATAAACGCGTGTTTCTCTTATATTTTCCTCATATATATTTTAATCACGCAATATAGAGACTAAAATACAACTAACTGCTGGGATTGAGTAATGTTTTAAAATCAAAATGCTGGTTAATGAACGTTTGTTTCTCTAATATTTTCCTCATATATATTTTAATGTTTACTAGGTGATGTACAAATAGGGGCCTAAGATAATAATTACTAACTTCCTTTTAAAAATTAAAATGCTATCTTTCTGTTAAATAAAAACACCGGAAATGAGAACTCTGAATAGGGGAAATAGATATATTAGCAGGGATTTGGTCGCATCTTTCAAGATAGTAAAAAAACATTTTAATGGGGATAGTCAAAACCGTCAGCCTAAGGCTGAGGGTGATTGCCAATCGAATTAAGTTTAACTTTTTTCATTATTATCTTTTAAGGCTGAAATACGCGAGAAAATCCCGGCAAAATTGTCGCCCATCATTAAAAGCACGCTGCCTTTGCTAAGTAAAAGTGACGCTAACAAACGCATAGATAATACATATTACAATCAGTAAACATACGTGAAAACCATATAGAAATATCAATTTTCTTGCATTTGGTAACAGTTATATTCGTTAACTATGCTGCACAATCGCAAGAATTTCAGTTAAAGAAAAGAAATAAAATAATGTGACCTATTATCTCATCCATTGAGAATGTGTTAAATTGTTTGAATAATAAAAAAGTGAGTTTGTAAAGCCAGCTGAATATAAATAAATCCCCAAATTGATATCTCTCTCTCTCTCTCTCTCTCTCTCTCTCTCTCTCTCTCTCTCTCTCTCTCTGCTTTCTTACACAGAAAACGCACCTGGATTCGCACTTAAAAGCTAACTGTAGCCCCTGGCCACAAGACCCTCAACAGACGCAACAAGAGATTTTAACGGACTACTAAACACCACGTCCGTATATACGCACTGCTAACCGAACACTCTCGAACGTAATACTTTCTCACGAACAAAACAGGCACGCTAATATACATACATATCTTCATGCCTATCCCATTGATACACACATAATCGCACGCAGGACAGCGTACTCAATTATTAGCCATCTTGTTAAGTCACAGGAAGTAAGGTACCTAACGTAAACAAGTGACTAAACAAGATTCCTCAAAGGCGATGTTTACGGTAATTTAAAATACTTATATTCTATATTAAATATTAATTTTTCACCGGAAATAAGTCACAAATGAGTAGCTAAAGCAAAATAAATTGTTTTTGACGAATTTACGAACGGAATTTCTTTTAAAATAATTTATGTCGCCAATCGTAACATTTAACATCTTCTTCTTCTTCTTCTTCTTCTTCTTCTTCTTCTTCTTCTTCTTCTTCTTCCACTTCTTCTTCTTATTCATCTTATTATTATTATTATTATTATTAAAATAAGTAGTAGTAGTAGTAGTAGTAGTAGTAGTAGTATCAACTTGCTAGTTCTCACACAGGTAATCATCGATTATTACTCACCGATAATAACCGGTGTTGTTCCCTTGAGTCTGAGTGAGAATAAGTCTTCCGCGATTTCTAGTACTCTTAACCTCTTTCGATAACTATGGCAAATAGTTTTGGGTTATCGCAACAGCCGCTTACCATGTAATTTGAATAAAAACTTTTACAAAAATGACTGGATTCGGCATTAAATAACCCGAAAAGGATTGATATGCCGTAAAACCAAACAAAACAACATAGGTAAATATTTGAAGATAGTAAGAACTTGAATGAAAAAAAAAAAAAACTATATCTTAAAATAAGTATACATTCTCTTTCTCGTCGGCCCGGCTCGCAGTTGTCAAAATCATTCTATATTTCAACTTTCTTTCACAAGAAAACCAACTTTAAAATGCAGCAAATATTGATGTTTTTGTTTTTTCCCTAATCGTTTTGCAAATACATCAATTTTCTCTTGCAAAACGACCAAACTGACACCCATGAATGAATACTTAAACATATAACGAACGTTAAGCATTTTGACGTTTGAACTAATTGTCCAGATTCGCGATTAAATAAACCGAAAGAGGTTGATATGCTGTAAAACAAAAATAACCACGCCGAACACCAAGAATAAATATTTAAACATATAAAGAACTTGAAGCAATAAAAGTTTTACTAAAATTACCAGATTCGGCGTTAAATAACAGGAAAACGGTTGATATGCCACAAAACAGCCGAACCCAACATAAGTTGTTGATATGCCGTAAAAAAAAAAAAAAAATCCTATCCTCCTCCGAAAATGTAAAGTTTTTATTTCTTCATTTTAATCTTTGACAAGACAAAATCTTATGTTTTATTTATTCGTTCCGTCCCCCATCTCTGCCTCCCGACTTGGTATCCATTGAAACGACAGTCGGCGGCGTTAACGTTTTTATTACAGTCATATTAGTGAAAATATTAAAGTTTGTTTTGTTTGGAAAGAAAGTTGAAATATAGAATGATTTTGACACCTGCGAGCCGGGCCGACGAGAAAGAGAATTTATACTTATTTTAAGATATAGTAATTTTTTTTATTCAAGTTCTTAATATCTTCAAATATTTACCTATTTACTTATTCAAATTCAATGGTAAGCGACTGTTACGATAACGCAAAACCATTTGCAATAGTTATCGAAAGAGGTTAGGTGTACTGGAAATCAAAACGTTGCTTAATGAACGTGTTTCTCCGAAGGTTTTTCAAAAAATATAGTTTCATCACGCCATATAGAGACTAAAATACAACTCACTTTTGGGATTGAGTTATGTTTTCAAATCAAAATGTTGGTTAATAAACGTTTGTTTCTTTAAGATTTTCATCATATATATTTTAATCACGCAATGTAGAGACTAAAATACAACTACCTTCTGGGATTGAGTTATGTTTTCAAATCAAAATGTTCGTTAATAAACGTTTGTTTCACTAAGATTTTCCTCATATATATTTTAACCATACACTATAGAGGCTAAAATACAACTCACATTTGGGATTGAGTTATGTTTTCAGATCAAAATGTTGGTTAATAAACGTTTGTTTATGTAATATTTTCCTCATATATATTTTAATCACACAATATAGAGTCTAAAATACAAATAACTTTTGGGATTGAGTTATATTTTCAAATCAAAATGTTAGTTAATAAACGTTTGTTTCTCTCAGATTTTCCTCATATATATTTTAATCACTAGATATATAGACTAATATCTGAATCAGTTTTGAGGGTGAGTTATGTTCATTAATCAAAACGTTGCTTAATGAACGTGTTTCTCCAAAAGTTTTTCAAAAAATATAGTTTAATCACGCCATATAGAGACTAAAATACAACTCACTGTTGGGATTAAGTTATGTTTTCAAATCAAAATGTTGGTTAATAAACGTTTGTTTCTGTTAGATTTTCCTCATATATATTTTAATCACACAATATAGAGACTAAAATACAACTACCTTCTGATATTGAGTTATGTTTTCAAATCAAAATGTTCGTTAATAAACGTTTGCTTCACTAAGATTTTCGTCATATATATTTTAATCATGCAATATAGAGACTAACTAACTTTTGGGATTGAGTTATGTTTTCAAATAAAAATGTTGGTTAATCAACGTTTGTCTCTCCAAGAGTTTCCTCATATATATTTTAATCACACAATATAGAGACTAAAATACAACTCTATTTTGGGATTGAGTTATGTTTTCAAATCAAAATGTTGGTTAATAAACGTTTGTTTCTCTAAGAGTTTCCTCATATATATTTTAATCACGCAATATAGAGACTAAAATACAACTAACTGCTGGGATTGAGTTATGTTTTAAAATCAAAATGTTGGTTAATAAACGTTTGTTTCTCTAAGAGTTTCCTCATATATATTTTAATCACGCAATATAGAGACTAAAATACAACTAACTGCTGGGATTGAGTTATGTTTTCAAATCAAACAGCTGGTTAATAAACGTTTGGTTGTCTAATATTTTCCTCATATATATTTTAATCACGCAATATAGAGACTAAAATACAACTAACTGCTGGGATTGAGTTATGTTTTCAAATCAAAATGCTGGTTAATAAACGTTTGTTTCTCTTATATTTTCCTCATAGATATTTTAATCACGCAATATAGAGACTAAAATACAACTAACTGCTGGGATTGAGTTATGTTTTCAAATCAAAATGTTGGTTAATAAACGTTTGTTTCTCTAATATTTTCCTCATATATATTTTAATCACACAATATAGAGACTAAAATACAACTAACTGCTGGGATTGAGTTATGTTTTCAAATCAAAATGCTGGTTAATAAACGTTTGGTTCTCTAATATTTTCCTCATATATATTTTAATCACGCAATATAGAGACTAAAATACAACTAACTGCTGGGATTGAGTAATGTTTTAAAATCAAAATGCTGGTTAATGAACGTTTGTTTCTCTAATATTTTCCTCATATATATTTTAATCACGCAATATAGAGACTAAAATACAACTAACTGCTGGGATTGAGTTATGTTTTAAAATCAAAATGCTGGTTTATAAACGTTTGGTTCTCTAATATTTTCCTCATATATATTTTAATCACGCAATATAGAGACTAAAATACAACTAACTGCTGGGATTGAGTAATGTTTTAAAATCAAAATGCTGGTTAATGAACGTTTGTTTCTCTAATATTTTCCTCATATATATTTTAATCACGCAATATAGAGACTAAAATACAACTAACTGCTGGGATTGAGTTATGTTTTCAAATCAAAATGCTGGTTAATAAACGTTTGGTTCACTAATATTTTCCTTATATATATTTTAATCACGCAATATAGAGACTAAAATACAACTAACTGCTGGGATTGAGTTATGTTTTCAAATCAAAATGCTGGTTAATAAACGTTTGGTTCTCTAATATTTTCCTCATATATATTTAATCACGCAATATAGAGACTAAAATACAACTAACTGCTGGGATTGAGTTATGTTTTCAAATCAAAATGCTGGTTAATAAACGTTTGGTCCTCTAATATTTTCCTCATATATATTTTAATCACGCAATATAGAGACTAAAATACAACTAACTGCTGGGATTGAGTAATGTTTTAAAATCAAAATGCTGGTTAATGAACGTTTGTTTCTCTAATATTTTCCTCATATATATTTTAATCACGCAATATAGAGACTAAAATACAACTAACTGCTAGGATTGAGTAATGTTTTAAAATCAAAATGCTGGTTAATGAACGTTTGTTTCTCTAATATTTTCCTGATATATATTTTAATCACACAATATAGAGACTAAAATACAACTAACTGCTGGGATTGAGTTATGTTTTCAAATCAAAATGCTGGTTAATAAACGTTTGTTTCTCTTATATTTTCCTCATAGATATTTTAATCACGCAATATAGAGACTAAAATACAACTAACTGCTGGGATTGAGTTATGTTTTCAAATCAAAATGTTGGTTAATAAACGTTTGTTTCTCTAATATTTTCCTCATATATATTTTAATCACACAATATAGAGACTAAAATACAACTAACTGCTGGGATTGAGTTATGTTTTCAAATCAAAATGCTGGTCAATAAACGTTTGGTTCTCTAATATTTTCCTCATATATATTTTAATCACGCAATATAGAGACTAAAATACAACTAACTGCTGGGATTGAGTTATGTTTTCAAATCAAAATGTTGGTTAATGAACGTTTGTTTCTCTAATATTTTCCTCATATATATCTTAATCACGCAATATAGAGACTAAAATACAACTAACTGCTGGGATTGAGTTATGTTTTCAAATCAAAATGTTGGTTAATAAACGTTTGTTTCTCTTATATTTTCCTCATATATATCTTAATCACGCAATATAGAGACTAAAATACAACTAACTGCTGGGATTGAGTTATGTTTTCAAATCAAAATGTTGGTTAATAAACGTGTGTTTCTCTAATATTTTCCTCATATATATCTTAATCACGCAATATAGAGACTAAAATACAACTAACTGCTGGGATTGAGTTATGTTTTCAAATCAAAATGCTGGTAAATAAACGTTTGTTTCTCTAATATTTTCCTCATATATATTTTAATCACGCAATATAGAGACTAAAATACAACTAACTGCTGGGATTGAGTTATGTTTTCAAATCAAAATGTTGGTTAATAAACGTGTGTTTCTCTTATATTTTCCTCATATATATTTTAATCACACAATATAGAGACTAAAATACAACTAACTGCTGGGATTGAGTTATGTTTTCAAATCAAAATGTTGGTTAATAAACGTTTGTTTCTCTAATATTTTCCTCATATATATTTTAATCACACAATATAGAGACTAAAATACAACTAACTGCTGGGATTGAGTTATGTTTTCAAATCAAAATGCTGGTTAATAAACGTTTGTTTCTCTAATATTTTCCTCATATATATTTTAATCACGCAAATTTCAAATATTATATATATATGTTTATTATTATTATTATTATTATTATATATATGTTTCAAATATTATATATATATGTTTCAAATATTAATTTAATTTTTCGCGTCCCAACTGTGTTATATTCACACACACACACACGTGTCTTTTTTCCCCTCGTTAACTGAAACTATTTTTAGCCAATTTTCTGAGGGTCGCCATGGAGACGGGCAAGGTGAGTGAGGATGGGGAGGGGGGAGTGTTTGCAAGCCGCCGAAGACTTCAACTTTCTTCGAACATTTAAACCCGCTTCAAACTGTAGTTCAGGTCAGACACGTGGATCGAGGCAGGGGCGAGGGTGCGGGCGGCGGTGCCGGCAGCGGCCGGGAGGTTATGTTTTCAAATCAAAATGCTGGTTAATAAACGTTTGGTTCTCTAATATTTTCCTCATATATATTTTAATCACGCAATATAGAGACTAAAATACAACTAACTGCTGGGATTGAGTTATGTTTTCAAATCAAAATGCTGGTTAATAAACGTGTATTTCTCTTATATTTTCCTCATATATATTTTAATCACGCAATATAGAGACTAAAATACAACTAACTGCTGGGATTGAGTTATGTTTTAAAATCAAAATGCTGGTTAATGAACGTTTGTTTCTCTAATATTTTCCTCATATATATTTTAATCACACAATATAGAGACTAAAATACAACTAACTGCTGGGATTGAGTTATGTTTTCAAATCAAAATGCTGGTTAATAAACGTGTGTTTCTCTTATATTTTCCTCATATATATTTTAATCACGCAATATAGAGACTAAAATACAACTAACTGCTGGGATTGAGTAATGTTTTAAAATCAAAATGCTGGTTAATGAACGTTTGTTTCTCTAATATTTTCCTCATATATATTTTAATGTTTACTAGGTGATGTACAAATAGGGGCCTAAGATAATAATTACTAACTTCCTTTTAAAAATTAAAATGCTATCTTTCTGTTAAATAAAAACACCGGAAATGAGAACTCTGAATAGGGGAAATAGATATATTAGCAGGGATTTGGTCGCATCTTTCAAGATAGTAAAAAAACATTTTAATGGGGATAGTCAAAACCGTCAGCCTAAGGCTGAGGGTGATTGCCAATCGAATTAAGTTTAACTTTTTTCATTATTATCTTTTAAGGCTGAAATACGCGAGAAAATCCCGGCAAAATTGTCGCCCATCATTAAAAGCACGCTGCCTTTGCTAAGTAAAAGTGACGCTAACAAACGCATAGATAATACATATTACAATCAGTAAACATACGTGAAAACCATATAGAAATATCAATTTTCTTGCATTTGGTAACAGTTATATTCGTTAACTATGCTGCACAATCGCAAGAATTTCAGTTAAAGAAAAGAAATAAAATAATGTGACCTATTATCTCATCCATTGAGAATGTGTTAAATTGTTTGAATAATAAAAAAGTGAGTTTGTAAAGCCAGCTGAATATAAATAAATCCCCAAATTGATATCTCTCTCTCTCTCTCTCTCTCTCTCTCTCTCTCTCTCTCTCTCTCTCTCTCTCTCTCTCTCTCTCTCTCTCTGCTTTCTTACACAGAAAACGCACCTGGATTCGCACTTAAAAGCTAACTGTAGCCCCTGGCCACAAGACCCTCAACAGACGCAACAAGAGATTTTAACGGACTACTAAACACCACGTCCGTATATACGCACTGCTAACCGAACACTCTCGAACGTAATACTTTCTCACGAACAAAACAGGCACGCTAATATACATACATATCTTCATGCCTATCCCATTGATACACACATAATCGCACGCAGGACAGCGTACTCAATTATTAGCCATCTTGTTAAGTCACAGGAAGTAAGGTACCTAACGTAAACAAGTGACTAAACAAGATTCCTCAAAGGCGATGTTTACGGTAATTTAAAATACTTATATTCTATATTAAATATTAATTTTTCACCGGAAATAAGTCACAAATGAGTAGCTAAAGCAAAATAAATTGTTTTTGACGAATTTACGAACGGAATTTCTTTTAAAATAATTTATGTCGCCAATCGTAACATTTAACATCTTCTTCTTCTTCTTCTTCTTCTTCTTCTTCTTCTTCTTCTTCTTCTTCCACTTCTTCTTCTTATTCATCTTATTATTATTATTATTATTATTAAAATAAGTAGTAGTAGTAGTAGTAGTAGTAGTAGTAGTAGTAGTATCAACTTGCTAGTTCTCACACAGGTAATCATCGATTATTACTCACCGATAATAACCGGTGTTGTTCCCTTGAGTCTGAGTGAGAATAAGTCTTCCGCGATTTCTAGTACTCTTAACCTCTTTCGATAACTATGGCAAATAGTTTTGGGTTATCGCAACAGCCGCTTACCATGTAATTTGAATAAAAACTTTTACAAAAATGACTGGATTCGGCATTAAATAACCCGAAAAGGATTGATATGCCGTAAAACCAAACAAAACAACATAGGTAAATATTTGAAGATAGTAAGAACTTGAATGAAAAAAAAAAAAAACTATATCTTAAAATAAGTATACATTCTCTTTCTCGTCGGCCCGGCTCGCAGTTGTCAAAATCATTCTATATTTCAACTTTCTTTCACAAGAAAACCAACTTTAAAATGCAGCAAATATTGATGTTTTTGTTTTTTCCCTAATCGTTTTGCAAATACATCAATTTTCTCTTGCAAAACGACCAAACTGACACCCATGAATGAATACTTAAACATATAACGAACGTTAAGCATTTTGACGTTTGAACTAATTGTCCAGATTCGCGATTAAATAAACCGAAAGAGGTTGATATGCTGTAAAACAAAAATAACCACGCCGAACACCAAGAATAAATATTTAAACATATAAAGAACTTGAAGCAATAAAAGTTTTACTAAAATTACCAGATTCGGCGTTAAATAACAGGAAAACGGTTGATATGCCACAAAACAGCCGAACCCAACATAAGTTGTTGATATGCCGTAAAAAAAAAAAAAAAATCCTATCCTCCTCCGAAAATGTAAAGTTTTTATTTCTTCATTTTAATCTTTGACAAGACAAAATCTTATGTTTTATTTATTCGTTCCGTCCCCCATCTCTGCCTCCCGACTTGGTATCCATTGAAACGACAGTCGGCGGCGTTAACGTTTTTATTACAGTCATATTAGTGAAAATATTAAAGTTTGTTTTGTTTGGAAAGAAAGTTGAAATATAGAATGATTTTGACACCTGCGAGCCGGGCCGACGAGAAAGAGAATTTATACTTATTTTAAGATATAGTAATTTTTTTTATTCAAGTTCTTAATATCTTCAAATATTTACCTATTTACTTATTCAAATTCAATGGTAAGCGACTGTTACGATAACGCAAAACCATTTGCAATAGTTATCGAAAGAGGTTAGGTGTACTGGAAATCAAAACGTTGCTTAATGAACGTGTTTCTCCGAAGGTTTTTCAAAAAATATAGTTTCATCACGCCATATAGAGACTAAAATACAACTCACTTTTGGGATTGAGTTATGTTTTCAAATCAAAATGTTGGTTAATAAACGTTTGTTTCTTTAAGATTTTCATCATATATATTTTAATCACGCAATGTAGAGACTAAAATACAACTACCTTCTGGGATTGAGTTATGTTTTCAAATCAAAATGTTCGTTAATAAACGTTTGTTTCACTAAGATTTTCCTCATATATATTTTAACCATACACTATAGAGGCTAAAATACAACTCACATTTGGGATTGAGTTATGTTTTCAGATCAAAATGTTGGTTAATAAACGTTTGTTTATGTAATATTTTCCTCATATATATTTTAATCACACAATATAGAGTCTAAAATACAAATAACTTTTGGGATTGAGTTATATTTTCAAATCAAAATGTTAGTTAATAAACGTTTGTTTCTCTCAGATTTTCCTCATATATATTTTAATCACTAGATATATAGACTAATATCTGAATCAGTTTTGAGGGTGAGTTATGTTCATTAATCAAAACGTTGCTTAATGAACGTGTTTCTCCAAAAGTTTTTCAAAAAATATAGTTTAATCACGCCATATAGAGACTAAAATACAACTCACTGTTGGGATTAAGTTATGTTTTCAAATCAAAATGTTGGTTAATAAACGTTTGTTTCTGTTAGATTTTCCTCATATATATTTTAATCACACAATATAGAGACTAAAATACAACTACCTTCTGATATTGAGTTATGTTTTCAAATCAAAATGTTCGTTAATAAACGTTTGCTTCACTAAGATTTTCGTCATATATATTTTAATCATGCAATATAGAGACTAACTAACTTTTGGGATTGAGTTATGTTTTCAAATAAAAATGTTGGTTAATCAACGTTTGTCTCTCCAAGAGTTTCCTCATATATATTTTAATCACACAATATAGAGACTAAAATACAACTCTATTTTGGGATTGAGTTATGTTTTCAAATCAAAATGTTGGTTAATAAACGTTTGTTTCTCTAAGAGTTTCCTCATATATATTTTAATCACGCAATATAGAGACTAAAATACAACTAACTGCTGGGATTGAGTTATGTTTTAAAATCAAAATGTTGGTTAATAAACGTTTGTTTCTCTAAGAGTTTCCTCATATATATTTTAATCACGCAATATAGAGACTAAAATACAACTAACTGCTGGGATTGAGTTATGTTTTCAAATCAAACAGCTGGTTAATAAACGTTTGGTTGTCTAATATTTTCCTCATATATATTTTAATCACGCAATATAGAGACTAAAATACAACTAACTGCTGGGATTGAGTTATGTTTTCAAATCAAAATGCTGGTTAATAAACGTTTGTTTCTCTTATATTTTCCTCATAGATATTTTAATCACGCAATATAGAGACTAAAATACAACTAACTGCTGGGATTGAGTTATGTTTTCAAATCAAAATGTTGGTTAATAAACGTTTGTTTCTCTAATATTTTCCTCATATATATTTTAATCACACAATATAGAGACTAAAATACAACTAACTGCTGGGATTGAGTTATGTTTTCAAATCAAAATGCTGGTTAATAAACGTTTGGTTCTCTAATATTTTCCTCATATATATTTTAATCACGCAATATAGAGACTAAAATACAACTAACTGCTGGGATTGAGTAATGTTTTAAAATCAAAATGCTGGTTAATGAACGTTTGTTTCTCTAATATTTTCCTCATATATATTTTAATCACGCAATATAGAGACTAAAATACAACTAACTGCTGGGATTGAGTTATGTTTTAAAATCAAAATGCTGGTTTATAAACGTTTGGTTCTCTAATATTTTCCTCATATATATTTTAATCACGCAATATAGAGACTAAAATACAACTAACTGCTGGGATTGAGTAATGTTTTAAAATCAAAATGCTGGTTAATGAACGTTTGTTTCTCTAATATTTTCCTCATATATATTTTAATCACGCAATATAGAGACTAAAATACAACTAACTGCTGGGATTGAGTTATGTTTTCAAATCAAAATGCTGGTTAATAAACGTTTGGTTCACTAATATTTTCCTTATATATATTTTAATCACGCAATATAGAGACTAAAATACAACTAACTGCTGGGATTGAGTTATGTTTTCAAATCAAAATGCTGGTTAATAAACGTTTGGTTCTCTAATATTTTCCTCATATATATTTAATCACGCAATATAGAGACTAAAATACAACTAACTGCTGGGATTGAGTTATGTTTTCAAATCAAAATGCTGGTTAATAAACGTTTGGTCCTCTAATATTTTCCTCATATATATTTTAATCACGCAATATAGAGACTAAAATACAACTAACTGCTGGGATTGAGTAATGTTTTAAAATCAAAATGCTGGTTAATGAACGTTTGTTTCTCTAATATTTTCCTCATATATATTTTAATCACGCAATATAGAGACTAAAATACAACTAACTGCTAGGATTGAGTAATGTTTTAAAATCAAAATGCTGGTTAATGAACGTTTGTTTCTCTAATATTTTCCTGATATATATTTTAATCACACAATATAGAGACTAAAATACAACTAACTGCTGGGATTGAGTTATGTTTTCAAATCAAAATGCTGGTTAATAAACGTTTGTTTCTCTTATATTTTCCTCATAGATATTTTAATCACGCAATATAGAGACTAAAATACAACTAACTGCTGGGATTGAGTTATGTTTTCAAATCAAAATGTTGGTTAATAAACGTTTGTTTCTCTAATATTTTCCTCATATATATTTTAATCACACAATATAGAGACTAAAATACAACTAACTGCTGGGATTGAGTTATGTTTTCAAATCAAAATGCTGGTCAATAAACGTTTGGTTCTCTAATATTTTCCTCATATATATTTTAATCACGCAATATAGAGACTAAAATACAACTAACTGCTGGGATTGAGTAATGTTTTAAAATCAAAATGCTGGTTAATGAACGTTTGTTTCTCTAATATTTTCCTCATATATATTTTAATCACGCAATATAGAGACTAAAATACAACTAACTGCTGGGATTGAGTTATGTTTTAAAATCAAAATGCTGGTTTATAAACGTTTGGTTCTCTAATATTTTCCTCATATATATTTTAATCACGCAATATAGAGACTAAAATACAACTAACTGCTGGGATTGAGTTATGTTTTCAAATCAAAATGCTGGTTAATAAACGTTTGGTTCTCTAATATTTTCCTTATATATATTTTAATCACGCAATATAGAGACTAAAATACAACTAACTGCTGGGATTGAGTTATGTTTTCAAATCAAAATGCTGGTTAATAAACGTTTGGTTCTCTTATATTTTCCTAATATATATTTAATCACGCAATATAGAGACTAAAATACAACTAACTGCTGGGATTGAGTTATGTTTTCAAATCAAAATGCTGGTTAATAAACGTTTGGTCCTCTAATATTTTCCTCATATATATTTTAATCACGCAATATAGAGACTAAAATACAACTAACTGCTGGGATTGAGTAATGTTTTAAAATCAAAATGCTGGTTAATGAACGTTTGTTTCTCTAATATTTTCCTCATATATATTTTAATCACGCAATATAGAGACTAAAATACAACTAACTGCTGGGATTGAGTAATGTTTTAAAATCAAAATGCTGGTTAATGAACGTTTGTTTCTCTAATATTTTCCTCATATATATTTTAATCACACAATATAGAGACTAAAATACAACTAACTGCTGGGATTGAGTTATGTTTTCAAATCAAAATGCTGGTTAATAAACGTTTGGTTCTCTAATATTTTCCTCATATATATTTTAATCACGGAATATAGAGACTAAAATACAACTAACTGCTGGGATTGAGTAATGTTTTAAAATCAAAATGCTGGTTAATGAACGTTTGTTTCTCTAATATTTTCCTCATATATATTTTAATCACGCAATATAGAGACTAAAATACAACTACCTTCTGGGATTGAGTTATGTTTTCAAATCAAAATGCTGGTTAATAAACGTTTGGTTCACTAATATTTTCCTCATATATATTTTAATCACGCAATATAGAGACTAAAATACAACTAACTGCTGGGATTGAGTTATGTTTTCAAATCAAAATGCTGGTTAATATACGTTTGGTTCTCTAATATTTTCCTCATATATATTTTAATCACACAATATAGAGACTAAAATACAACTAACTGCTGGGATTGAGTTATGTTTTCAAATAAAAATGTTGGTTAATAAACGTTTGTTTCTCTAAGATTTTCCTCATATATATTTTAATCACGCAATATAGAGACTAAAATACAACTACCTTCTAGGATTGAGTTATGTTTTCAAATAAAAATGATCGTTAATAAACGTTTGTTTCTCTAAGATTTTCCTGATATATATTTTAATCACGCAATATAGAGACTAAAATACAACTAACTTCTGGGATTGAGTTATCTTAAAGATAATGTCAGTGGAGTTCTGGATGGTGCTCTAACCCGGCATTTGTGAACATGGAAGACAAATTCTTTAATCAATGCGGTATTCTTCTTGTCTCTTTCTTTGACTCATATCTCTTAGTCTGGTTTCCTAAGGGACAGAAATCCGTGAATAAGAATTAGAGTTACCGTGCCTTGTCTCGTAATATTTCAATTCTTTTTTCGGCATATTTGAACAAAGGAGTGGGCAGAGTACTCTCGTTAAGTATGTTTTACTTTATTACCTCCCTTGCCTAATGACTCTTTCTCTTATAACTCGGAAAACGGTTCAGCGAAAATTGTCTTTCAATTCTACGGAGGACAGTTTCATCGTATTTTCTTTTGTCAATTGTTGCATCGTATTTGTTCACTAAAAAGGTTGAAAATAATACGAGAATATAATAATTATAACAACAGAATTTTAAAAAATAGACATTTATGTTTTAAAAAATACAACTTAAGTAAATCTGAGTGGGTTTTTTCTTATTTTTTTGTTGTTTTTTTTCTGTTTGTGTTTTCCATTTCACGAACCCGGGTTAAATTTTGTAAAGTCGCATTTATATAAACCCAGGATAGATATCATTTACCAACAACGTCTGTTCCTGCAGAGATCAGACTATCGACTAAATGGCTGTTGGTTCGATCCCTGGCTTGGGATGTGTGCTGATCTAGCCACACTGAATAGCTGTTCTGAGAGGAAGGCCAAGGAAAACATGGGATGAAGGGATAAGGATAGACTTGAAAGAAAGAGGGATAATAAATAAAGACCTTAATTAGTTTTAAAGTCAATTTCTAAAAGCCGCCCAACACATGCCAGCATGTAAGACGGACGTTAAACCGAATATGATGATGATATAATGGATGAGAGTGCTTGAGTGTAGAACAGTTGAGCTAGCAGGGTCAGTTCACAGGATAAGAAAATGAAACACTTTAAAACAGTTTCAGTAAGTTAAAAATATACAGATCGGTTGAAAATTAAATTTTAATGTGTTTGGTGACAGTTATTATTTATTTATTTGTCAAATTTTCAGTTGTTTAATATACGGCATAGAAGCTAAAAATCAAGAAAATGGCGCCGACCATTGTTTACAAGCCTTTGAGGCTACGATACAAATTCTGAAAATTAAAAAAGACCATACAAAATGTTTTAGAACTGAAAACTGCGCAAGTCGATAGAATGTTTTTGGCGTTATTTGTTTTTCACCCTTTCGGGGTAATAAATAAAGACCTGGTCAGAGATAGGTTAGTTTGGAAGTCAATTTCTTAAAGCCGTTCAAAGCACGCCAGCAGATTTCCAATATTTTTTTATAACTAGTTTGTTTCAAATATTAATTTAATTTTTCGCGACCCAATTGTGTTATATTCACACACACGTGTCTTTTTTTCCACCATTCACTGATACACACTTTTTAGCCAATTTTTTTTTTAACTTTCTGAGGGTTGCCATGGAGACGGGCAAGGTGAGTGAGGAGGCGGTGGGGGGGGGCGAATTGCAATCCGCCAAAGACGCCAACTTCTTCGAAGGGTTAAAAACCGGCTTCAAACTGTTGTTCAGATCAACGTTTCTTTCCGAGAAACGTTGACACGTGTTGATATCCGGCTAGTTGGCGACGAAGACGAAACCAACGCTTTGATGATTGTCTTTTGACGCAAACATACTTCATTCTCGCTGGCTGTTGATCGGCAGGGGGGGGGGGGGGTGGCGGTTGTGCCGGCGGCGGCCGGGAGGTTATGTTTTCAAATCACAATGTTGGTTAAAAAACGTTTGTTTCTCTAATATTTTCCTCATATATATTTTAATCACGCAATATAGAGACTAAAATACAACTAACTGCTGGGATTAGGTTATGTTTTCAAATCAAAATGCTGGTTAATAAACGTTTGGTTCTCTAATATTTTCCTCATATATATTTTAATCACGCAATATAGAGACTAAAATACAACTAACTGCTGGGATTGAGTTATGTATTCAAATCAAAATGTTGGTTAATAAACGTGTATTTCTCTTATATTTTCCTCATATATATTTTAATCACGCAATATAGAGACTAAAATACAACTAACTGCTGGGATTGAGTTATGTATTCAAATCAAAATGTTGGTTAATAAACGTGTATTTCTCTTATATTTTCCTCATATATATTTTAATCACGCAATATAGAGACTAAAATACAACTAACTGCTGGGATTGAGTTATGTTTTCAAATCAAAATGCTGGTTAATAAACGTGTATTTCTCTTATATTTTCCTCATATATATTTTAATCAGGCAATATAGAGACTAAAATACAACTAACTGCTGGGATTGAGTTATGTTTTCAAATCAAAATGTTGGTTAATAAACGTGTATTTCTCTTATATTTTCCTCATATATATCTTAATCACGCAATATAGAGACTAAAATACAACTAACTGCTGGGATTGAGTTATGTTTTCAAATCAAAATGTTGGTTAATAAACGTTTGTTTCTCTAATATTTTCCTCATATATATTTTAATCACGCACTATAGAGACTAAAATACAACTAACTGCTGGGATTGAGTTATGTTTTCAAATCAAAATGCTGGTTAATAAACGTGTGTTTCTCTTATATTTTCCTCATATATATTTTAATCACGCAATATAGAGACTAAAATACAACTAACTGCTGGGATTGAGTTATGTTTTCAAATCAAAATGTTGGTTAATAAACGTGTGTTTCTCTTATATTTTCCTCATATATATTTTAATCACACAATATAGAGACTAAAATACAACTAACTGCTGGGATTGAGTTATGTTTTCAAATCAAAATGTTGGTTAATAAACGTTTGTTTCTCTAATATTTTCCTCATATATATTTTAATCACACAATATAGAGACTAAAATACAACTAACTGCTGGGATTGAGTTATGTTTTCAAATCAAAATGCTGGTTAATAAACGTTTGTTTCTCTAATATTTTCCTCATATATATTTTAATCACGCAAATTTCAAATATTATATATATATGTTTATTATTATTATTATTATATATATATGTTTCAAATATTATATATATATGTTTCAAATATTAATTTAATTTTTCGCGTCCCAACTGTGTTATATTCACACACACACACACGTGTCTTTTTTCCCCTCGTTAACTGAAACTATTTTTAGCCAATTTTCTGTGGGTCGCCATGGAGACGGGCAAGGTGAGTGAGGATGGGGAGGGGGGAGTGTTTGCAAGCCGCCGAAGACTTCAACTTTCTTCGAACATTTAAACCCGCTTCAAACTGTAGTTCAGGTCAGACACGTGGATCGAGGCAGGGGCGAGGGTGCGGGCGGCGGTGCCGGCAGCGGCCGGGAGGTTATTTTTTCAAATCAAAATGCTGGTTAATAAACGTTTGGTTCTCTAATATTTTCCTCATATATATTTTAATCACGCAATATAGAGACTAAAATACAACTAACTGCTGGGATTAAGTTATGTTTTCAAATCAAAATGCTGGTTTATAAACGTTTTGTTCTCTAATATTTTCCTCATATATATTTTAATCACGCAATATAGAGACTAAAATACAACTAACTGCTGGGATTGAGTAATGTTTTAAAATCAAAATGCTGGTTAATGAACGTTTGTTTCTCTAATATTTTCCTCATATATATTTTAATCACGCAATATAGAGACTAAAATACAACTAACTGCTGGGATTGAGTTATGTTTTCAAATCAAAATGCTGGTTAATAAACGTTTGGTTCTCTAATATTTTCCTCATATAAATTTTAATCACGCAATATAGAGACTAAAATACAACTAACTGCTGGGATTGAGTTATGTTTTCAAATCAAAATGCTGGTTAATAAACGTTTGGTTCTCTAATATTTTCCTCATATATATTTTAATCACGCAATATAGAGACTAAAATACAACTAACTGCTGGGATTGAGTAATGTTTTAAAATCAAAATGCTGGTTAATGAACGTTTGTTTCTCTAATATTTTCCTCCTATATATTTTAATCACGCAATATAGAGACTAAAATACAACTAACTGCTGGGATTGAGTAATGTTTTAAAATCAAAATGCTGGTTAATGAACGTTTGTTTCTCTTATATTTTCTTCATATATATGTTAATCACGCAATATAGAGACTAAAATACAACTAACTGCTGGGATTGAGTTATGTTTTCAAATCAAAATGTTCGTTAATAAACGTTTGTTTCTCTAATAATTTCCTCATATATATTTTAATCACGCAATATAGAGACTAAAATACAACTAACTGCTGGGATTGAGTTATGTTTTCAAATAAAATGTTGGTTAATAAACGTTTGTTTCTCTAATATTTTCCTCATATATATATGTTAATCACGCAATATAGAGACTAAAATACAACTAACTGCTGGGATTGAGTTATGTTTTCAAATCAAAATGCTGGTTAATAAACGTTTGTTTCTCGTATATTTTTCTCATATATATTTTAATCACGCAATATAGAGACTAAAATACAACTAACTGCTGGGATTGAGTTATGTTTTCAAATCAAAATGTTGGTTAATAAACGTTTGTTTCTCTAATATTTTCCTCATACATATTTTAATCACGCAATATAGAGACTAAAATACAACTAACTGCTGGGATTGAGTTATGTTTTCAAATCAAAATGTTGGTTAATAAACGTTTGTTTCTCTAATATTTTCCTCATATATATCTTAATCACGCAATATAGAGACTAAAATACAACTAACTGCTTGGATTGAGTTATGTTTTCAAATCAAAATGTTGGTTAATAAACGTGCGTTTCTCTTATATTTTCCTCATATATATTTTAATCACGCAATATAGAGACTAAAATACAACTAACTGCTGGGATTGAGTTATGTTTTCAAATCAAAATGCTGGTTAATAAATGTTTGGTTCTCTAATATTTTCCTCATATATATTTTAATCACACAATATAGAGACTAAAATACAACTAACTGCTGGGATTGAGTTATGTTTTCAAATCAAAATGCTGGTTAATAAACGTTTGGTTCTCTAATATTTTCCTCATATATATTTTAATCACGCAATATAGAGACTAAAATACAACTAACTGCTGGGATTGAGTTATGTTTTCAAATCAAAATGTTGGTTAATAAACGTGTGTTTCTCTTATATTTTCCTCATATATATTTTAATCACACAATATAGAGACTAAAATACAACTAACTGCTGGGATTGAGTTATGTTTTCAAATCAAAATGTTGGTTAATAAACGTTTGTTTCTCTAATTTTTTTCTCATATATATTTTAATCACGCAATATATGTTTTCAAATCGAAATGTTGGTTTTTTTACTAA